>JAVJIF010020449.1:0-95532 GCA_038442645.1 Agave tequilana | reverse complement strand
TCGTAAAGATGGAGATGAAAATTAACGAGAAGAAAGTCTAAATGTAAAGGAAGGTAAAATAAGAATTTAAAAACTGATCCGATATGGCGGTTAATATTTGCTGACGTGGATGAGGCTGTAGCAAATAAAAATATGACAGTGAATTTTTTCCTAATTATGATGCAACGTAGGTTGCTGTAGCAAAAAATTTTCATAAATTTTAAGATTAATTTACTTTAATGTTTTAAAATATTTCAATATTTAATAATTTATTAAAAATTTATTGTTTTATATTTTAATGTTTAAATATTGTAAGTAATTTTAAATATTAATTTTTATTATTATTATTTTAATATAAAATAATAATATTTGTATGAAGTCTTAAAAATTTTAATAATTTAAAATATTTTTTATTAAATATTCTTTAATTTTTTTACTATTAGTTTAATATTTTTAAAATTATATTTTATTATTATTATTTTAATATTTTTATTACTATTTATATTTAATTGACAAATTTATTATACATTTTAATATTTATAGCAGATTTAATTTAATAATATTGGTATTAATTAAATCACCAAACAGTGAATTTCGTGATCAATTTTTTCACTTACACTTTCACATTACTAACCAAACACCGTAAAAACACAATATACTTTCTCACTTACACTTCCGCATTACAACCAAACATCGTAAAATTTACTTGTACTAATCTCAATTTTCACTTACACTTTCTCATTTCTCATTTTTCATTTTCCACATGTACTTTTTTCTCCCACTTGATGCAAATCAAGCAAACCCTACTCTGAAGAATAATTGTTCGCAATACAATAGACGCTAAGATTAATATTCTATGAAAAAATCTCTAGGGGAGAAGATCCAATTCCCTTTCCGACTGATACCAACATTTCTAACCTTTACCCAGCTGAACAACATGCATCAAATATCAAACACAAAACAGACCAAGTAATTGAGGGAACCCCATTCCCAAAACTGAGGAGGAGAAAGAAGAAAGAGGCCACCATTATTGTGGAACAAAGGATATTATTCCCTTTGCAAAAGGCATGGATTGTGGGAGGAGCATCTTTTGGGCCTGTGGGCTTGAAAAAGAAGGCCATTGCCTCGTCCTTTTCGCTTCTGGGCCGTTCGAAGTGAGGTCAACTTTAGATGTACAGAGAAATAGGACGACTTTTTGAGGACGATTTTGATACGCATCTCGTCATCGAAGTGTCCACTTTTGATGGCTGAGGATCAATTTCTACCAACGGGGAGGGACAGCCCACGTGCTCTGTATAAACTTTTGTTGCTCCAACTTTGAAGTGGGTCCTCTCTGTCTTGAAATTTTTAGTGCTAACCCTCAGATATGACGATTTGAAATCACTTCATTTTTTCAACATTCTTTTTTACTTTGAAGAACAAAATCGTCAGGCATTAAATCACTATCCACACAGGTTCTAATAAAAAATTTTGCTGTGTCAAGGGTGAACCAACGTTTGGTCCCATTGGATTTGATAACATTGTACGATGAGCCAATCCACTGCTGCCTCCATCTGATTTTATTTGTCATTTTTTGATCGGAAATAGAATTAAGAGTTTGCAGTGAGTTAGAGTTTGAATGGTAAAAATAACATTGAGAATGATGAAAGTAGTATTGAGATTGATAAGAGTATATCGCGAATGGTAAAAATAGTATTGAAAATGATAAAAAGTATATTGAGAACAGTAAAAATAGTACTGAGAATTGTAAAAAAGGCATTGAGATTTAAAATGGGCTACTAATTTGGGACAAAATTTTGATCAAAAAACACACTACTATTCCGGACAGAGGTACTATAAAAAACGTCCATATTATCGACATCTCACAACCGTCCTACCTAATAATAAAAAAAACCCAACGTAAAATAAAATAAGTGTCATTTAAGCACCGTCCTAAAGTATTGCAACAAGCAAAAGATTTAGGCCTTATTAGGTCGGAAGAGCTGAAAGAGTAGAGTAAGGGTTTTAAAAGAGTATAGTTAGCAAGAGTTATTAACTTGATTTAAACACTTACCCCAAAAAGCAGAGGGGAAAGTGTGTATTTTTTTCATTCAAAAATCTCAAATTTACACGCACCATGATTACTCTCCAACTCTTGCAAATTCTTGTTAACAAAATAAAGTCTTCCGCTTGTGAAAAAAACTTCAGAAACTTTCCCCAAAATCTTTTCCCTCCAACTCCATAAAATTCCCAAATTGTTCCCTTCACAAGACTCAAAACAACTGCAGTCGGAGATGAATCACATTCTTCCCAAAATGCTCTCCAACCTTACCCACCAGTTAAAGTCCCACTTAACCTCCGGCCAACTTAATCTTGCCCGCGGCCTGTTCGATAAAATTCCCAACCCGAACTTATACTCCCTAACCCTCTTAATCTCAGCTTACACAAAGCACAATCCCCCACAAGATTCAATACAAATCTATCGTAAGCTCTGAAGAGAGATGCATCTGCAACCTTATAACTTGCTCTTGCTAGCTGTTATAAGAGAGCATGTGCGCTTTCTTCGGAACCCATCAAAGCGAAAGAAATTCACCAAGACATTATCAGGTTTGGGTTCGGCTCAGACCTCCCATTAGGCAACACATTGATCGATATGTTCGGTAAATGTGGGCTCATTGATGGAGCTAAGAGAGTTTTTGAAGAAGAATTGCCTGAGAAGATGTGATCACTACTAGGACTTCGCTAAAGTTATAGGAATTGTAACTTGTTCAGAGAAGGATTTGGTGTCTTTCGCGAAATGTTGCTGTTTGGACCGAAGCCAAATACGATAACTCTACTATCAGTTCTTCTGATCTGTTCGAAGCTGAAAAGTTTGAAATTTGGCAGAGAGATTCACTGCTTTGTGATCAGAAATGGGTTTGAATACAATGTGTTTGTTAGTAGCGGGCATGCGGATGTCTACTCTAAATGCCTGAACACGCAACATGCACGAACAGGCTTTGACAGCATGTTGGACTGTAATCTTAGCCTCTTATTTCTCCAATGGTGATTTTGACATCGAGAAGAAGAAGATCGAAGGAATGGGTGCGTGCAAAATGTAAGGTCAAATGCAAGAATCAGGTATCAGACCGAACCACATCGCGATAGCTTCTATCTTGCCAGCTTGTGCTGGTATGGGGAGTACAAGGGGATGAAGAGAAATCGATGCAACCGATATCATGATAACTACTGTCCTGGGTCTTATGCATGCCAAATGTGGAGATCTGAACAAGTCTAGGTTGGTGTTTGATCAAATGCCTCGAAAGGATACCGTGGCTTGGAGCACGATGGTCGTGGCCAGTTCGATGCACGGTCATTGTTCAAGCGAATGGTAGAGTCTAAGATTAGGCCCATTCAGTGGGGTACTGTTTGGTTGCAGCCATTCTCAGCTTGTTGGCGAAGCTCGTTCTGTGTTTAGCTCAATGAGACGAGATTATGGGGATGGGCCCGGTGCAGACCATTTATGCTTGCATGGCTGATGTATTGAGCAGTGCAGGTTATCTCAATGAGGCATATTCATTCGAAGCATGCCGATGAAACCAACAGTCAGCGCTTGCGGAGCATTGCTCGACGGCTGTAAATTGTACAAGAATGTTGAATTAGGAAAGGTTTGATGCGGGAAGCGGGGAAGACGGGCGACGCCGGCTACATCCCGTTCTAATGCCAACGAACCCTGAATGGATCTTTCAGGTGGGGATCGTAATCGACTCCATGGGCACCACACTCGAATCCAGGAGAAATTGGAGAGATAAATTCAATTTTATTGGTTAAACTTAATAATTGTTGAATAATTGTTTTTTTAAGGGAACTATAATATATTCCTAAAAGGAAACAAAAAGAATTAAAAGAGCCTTAATCTTTTTAGGAAAATTAATTCTAATCTTAAAAGAATAAAATAAAAATAAACGTCAAGAATTCCTTTAGGTTTCCTAATTAAAGAAGCCTTCAGAAATCCTTTTCCCTTTAGGAATCGAACAGAAAGACTTGTTTGTTGCATTGCACTCCTACATCAGTCCCTTCTCTTCAAAAGAAATCACTCTCGAGTTCCAATCGAGCCATGAACGATGTTATCTTTAACTAACTCTGCTTAAGGAAAAGTGTGATCCCAAAATCTTGATCTGCCTTGAAGAGCTTCCAAAGTGCAATTGATGATAGAACTTGACACACCATGTAAAACACCTACAGTCGTGTTACATGGAATAAAGGGCATCACTTTAGAAAATCTAAATCTTTTTCACTTGTAAGTCGACAAGTCGTACATCTCCTTATAACTGTAAGTCAATGATAGATCATACTTTCATCGTGCCTATGTGCCAATAGTAGGTGATATGGACTTGAAAAATTGAAAGGTTGCATCTCGAGCACTCTTCTTCTGCATGAAAGGATCTTCGAAATCATGAAGAATAGATGCACTATGTTGCCAAAGTGGTTTATGCTCTCCCACATATTCCAACTTCATCTCCTTAGAAATTTCAGTAGAGGAAATAACCTCTTCCTTCACAACTTTACTCTCCTTGGGATTCATCCAGTAGTGTGAAAAATTCAGTAGACTGCCTCTAGTACTAAGATCTATATGATATTTTATACCTCTCATAGCGGTAATCTTTCTGGTGGCTCGTTGTGAACAACTCGTTTGTATTCTTCCAATAATAGTTCCACCTTCCCTGAAAATTCAGTAGGAGTAACTTCTTCTTTGACCACTAAAGTAGATCTCTACTTTGTTTCTTTTAATTCCTTTGGGATAGGTGGAATTGATCTTATGGCAACACTTCTGCCCTTTCAGTTGAATATATAAATGTTCTCTTTACTTCTGTGGGTAGCATTGACATCATGATGTCATGATCTCCCCAAAAGAATATGATATATATCCATGTCAATCACATCACAAGCAACAATATCTTGTCAATTAAAATAGGAACATGATAAAGATCTGTTACCTTGATGGAGGGGTCCTTCTTGCTCCAACCAATAGTGTGAGGATGAGGGTGTGGTTCCGTCTCTAGTTTTAGATAGTCCACAAGTGCTCTAGAAACGATATTCTCGCAGTTTTCATTGTCAATGATGAGGTTGCATACTTTGCTCTTGACCGAACACCTTGAATAAAAGATTTATTGTTGTAGCATAGTATCGAGGGTCTTTTGCTTGTACTACAATCTCTGAACAATACAAGTTGCAGACTCGTTGATTGCTGTAAGAGTGTATAGTATTAGTGGTTGAGGAAAATTTGTTGATAATGATATTGTGGTGGCTGATGTGGTAGATGTGAAGGTGGAGGTTAAAGATTAGTTGACGGATAACATGGTAGTAGTTGTTGTGGTGGATGCAAGGGTGGAGGTGATGGAAGAAGATTAATTGATGAACGATCATGTATGCTTCAGTACGTACTATCAGCTAGACTTTGATCATCGATCTTGAGAGACAATCTCTTGAGTTCTTGGACTACACTACCCAATGTTGATTCAAGAGCGCTGATCCTCCCTCCAACAGTGCCCATCCTTGTGAAAAGGCTTTACAATTCATCATCGTCTCCTGCCACCGTCAGAAAGTTGTCAAAGCTCTAATACCAATTTAAAGAGTCTTAATCCTTTTAGGAAAACTAATTCTAATTCTAAGAGAATAAAATAAAAATAAATTTCAAGAATTCCTTTAAGTTTCCTAATTAAAAAAGCCTTCAGAAATTCTTGTCCCTTCAGGAATCTAACAAGAAGTCAATCTGAAAATTCTGTTGTTTGTTGCCCTCTTCTCCTACATCAAGGTTGCAGGTGGGGTCCTAGTTGATATCGAACCACAGAATCCCGGCGACTATTTGTCGCCCTTGAGCATACTCATCGGAGCTAAGATGTCTGATGATGCTTCCAAGATCAGGATACCGATGAAGGATCAAGGAATGACGAAAGAGCTACAACTGGGCTCAGATAAGGAGCAAGGTGTACACATTTGGTGAAGGAGACGATAGGTCTGTGATGAGACACGAGGTGTACGGTTTTCTTGGAGAGATGGGAGAAAAGATGAAAGTCGAGGGGTACACACAGCGAGAAGCTTGCAGTGTCTTCAAGAACTCTTGTGGGCATGGTGGTTCTTGTTCATGTATGGTCTGTGGAGCTCACTCCCTCACCACCCTCATTCTTTCATATGAAAGTATTCACATAGAAATATTTGTGTTCAAGATGCAATATGATATGCAGTTCAAATTTCCTGTGACCATGCATGATGCAAATTTGTGATTACATATGAAAGACAATCGAAAGGCTGACGATACAATCAAGCACAAGATAAACAATGTAAGTTCTAAGACTCCGCTGAATCGCCAGCAGTCTGATTAATATTGTAAATATCTAACAAGGATTTATTGCAGGTGATCATAGCTCGGCTACTTTGAAGCAACGAGGCCAAAAGAAAAGGCCGTTATCTTTTGCTTCAACAGCAATGAAAAATCCAACAATGATATACTGCAGTTCTCAAAGATTGGCACTAAGCATCGGCAAGGTAAAAGGCCATAATGTCTGTAACATGAACAGCAATAGAAAAATCTATGAGGACTTTTACATTGAAACCTGTATCAAACTGTAAAAGCGACTTCTTCCTCCCCCAAGCTCTTGATTCCCCCTCCAAACATATTTTGGCAGTGAAGCAACTGAAAATAGAAAATAATGGTTAAAACAACATTATAACTGGAACGAACTCCTGTAACATCTGCATAGAAAGTTTAATTAAGCTCAACTATACAAAGCAAAGAAACATAAATCTCATTAGTCACAAATAATCATGTTGCAAAAACACCCTAACTTTATGGAACAAAGACCGCCCCTCAGGCTTCAAATTCGAAGTTGACTGGAAGAGTAAGTAAAGAGTACATCACTCTCAACTATTAAAAGTTATTTAGTCTAGAATCATTGGTGTGAAAATGCTCACAATTGGAAATATTGGTAGAGAAAATTTTATAGTTTCTTAAAAAAATAAATAAAATCAGTACCCAGAGTGCAAATGTAAAGAGTAGTTCGGAAAGTTGGTAGCAGCTGCTAATAACAGCCGTGTTCACAGGTTTGGGGAAGGCATCCTGTGTTATCTACATTTCTCAGTTCACTGTTCCTTCATAATAGGCTAGGCTATTGATTCACATCTCCAGTATCATTTCAAGAAGACGTGTTCTACTATTTGAGCTTAGGAAAACCTCATTATTTAGAATCTAAGCTCAAGCCCAATTCCCAGGCACCTAAAATTGGTGACATTGGAAAGGCACAAGCAAGGGAAAAAGACTTTCAGAGATCAAGTTTCTTGTCCCTTCTTTCAAAGCAAAAAGAGTTGGTACTTCAGGTTATCAAAATGTTGAAACAGTGGCATAGATAGAATATAGTTGAGAACTACAACAAACCATTGCTACACTTTGTGCCAACTCCTGCAGAGGACAAAGAACTTGTGCCAAAACTGAAATCAGATGAGAAACGTCGCATATAGGACAACAAAAGAACCATTCAATACACTTCAATTGATTTTCATATGATGTACAGTGACCAATCTACAATCTACATACATAACTGAGCACCGGTTAATGTTCTCACATGCACTAACAAGTGAACGATCTACTATATAACTTTGTGTTCTCACAAGTCACAAGAAGGTTCGTTCATGAGCTCAATAGTGACAAGGTCATGGGTATGATCTGCGTCATTCATCTTGGTCTTATCCAAATTAGATTATGAGGTTTCGAAACTTTTTACCATGCATCAACTACATTTTTTCTACAACTGGAGTGACATGTATTGCAGCCAACTTAAGTATAATAAGTAGTTTCAAAACTACTTGATCTCTCGTTTCTAGACTACTTTGGATACGTGGAACAAGACCTCCAGTACGCATCATACATGAGAAGACCCAACAGGGAGTTCTCATAAAGTTCTCACTATGCAGTTATTACAAGAAAATATCCCTCTATGTGCGTGACGGATTAAAAGACCTCCCTACTCTACCACTGGTGGTTCGCATACTTACTGCTCTCTCATGCATGTTGTGTTAATAGAATAATTAAACAAAACTATATATTATTCTTTTTATCACCTACAAGGCAAGAAGAATGAGAATAAATATCTTTTGGTACTAAAAGATATTCCAACAAAAGAATGATCAAAGCTATTGTTAATCTACAGTACACTTTGACAAATCTACATAATAGTTAATATAATACCTACTATAAAGGAATCACAAAACTCACTTGAAGGGCAATAGAAGCTATTAAAGCTTCTTTAATACTTTATAGAAATAGTAAGGGCAACAGAAGCTATTAAAGTTTCTTTAATACTTTCTATAGAATAGTTTTAGTGACAAAATAAAGCTAGTGATTAACTTCCCTTATGACTAACCAGAATAGTCTGGTTAATCCTAATATATATTCTGTTATCATCACTGGCAGCAAGGATAAACCACAAGTTTGATTCCATTGCCATGATCCTAAATAACGTGCTCCCATAAACTGTTATACAATTATTTCACTTATAAGCCATTCTTATACTGTACAAAAAACATAAATGATTCAGAAAATTAAAGATGCAGGACCTGACACCTTTTAACTTTCTCAAGTAGAGTCTCACCAAACTAAACTAAAATTAAAAATTCAGCAAAGGAAAAATATTGCATGATGTGAAAAGAGAGGGGGGGGGGGTTCAAAATTCAAGCCTGAGTACGTCTTCTTGAGAGAAACCATGAAGGAAGTAACTTTACTTGGATCACTGCTATCCATGGACCTACTAAAGCCAAACGGGACTTTAGTTACTTGTGTGCGATCAACCTTGTCCAGTCTCCATAACGCCCCCACAAACATTTTCATTGCACCCTTAATATCCCGCTGCCTTCCTCACATGACCTTAGAAAACATGGGTCACATGCTGGCCTATATTTTTCAGGTATTGAACTAATTTACTGGCAAAGCCTAAGTTGGATCTGCTATATTTTTGCACAGCTCATGCCAGAGTATAACTTCTAAAAGAACATGTGCCAACATATTCCTTACAATGGCAATGTAGCTTCTAAGAAAGGAATTGTAAACGATTTGTAGTTCACATATTGCTTGCATTAAATCAAAAAGACTTCTCTTGACATTTGTTTTCCCAACAGTTTGTTGAATCTCTACATCCTACCATGAATGACAGATGAATGCAGAACACTATTTTGTGTAAGAAGAAAATTTATTTGCATGATCATGATTCTGTATTAATGTGTAATAATATAACAAGTTTCTAGTTGAAACCACCGTTAAAAAAAATAGCACATGTATCAAGATTTTTAAGATGAACACATTTCAAAGAAATTTTACATTGATCACGAAATATTAGAATAAATGATAGATTTCAACATTGACATCAAATTTTTATGCAGTATCTTCGCATGAGAAAAGTCAAGTAGTAATGCTAACTAAACTAATTTGTACATACACAAGTTAATCTGTAATTTGTATAACCCGCATGAGAACTAACCTAGCAACTAAACAAACAAACATTCCTTTTAGAACCTGTGAACTGTGTGATATCTAGTGTGCAACCCTTTGGAAGCTAACTTAGAAAAAGTCAGATCAAACAACCATACTTCTAGTTCTTTAAAATATCTGATTGTTTTTATTAGAGCTGGATTTTAGATTTGCAGAAGGAGAAAAATAGTAGACTTTGAGTTTTAGAGCTATTCATAGAAAGATATTCTAGGTTTGGTTTTTAGAGATGAAATTCATTTCTGAGATGAAGATATGCTAAAGGTGCGGGATAGCGATAAATTTCAAAAGGCCTTCTTCCCCTCAGTTTAGCTTTACAAGATAGTATAATGAATTATGGGACAGTAAACTAAGACCTAACATCCTTTATCTAGACAACTAAATTTAGAGACATGCTCCTAATGTTCAGTTAGAATTGTTCTTAAACTCATTTTTCTATGTAAATCTCCTCCATTTTCACACCAATTCATGAGACTAAATCATAGATTTTATCTCTGAAGATGGGTTTTTCATCATTTTGGGTTGTGACTAATGATTTTACATTCTTTGAGTTTATTTCCTTCTATTTGGGGTGAGTATTGTCGGGTAGTGTGAACACAACCAAGGAAAAACTTGATTTTTCCTTTAGTGTTCATTCTATCATATTTATTTAGTCCCACATGGGACAGGATATGGAAAGGAAGAGGTTTATATACCAATCCTTCCTCATCATATTTGTTATGGATTACACGTTATGAGACGGGTTTACACGAATGCGTGCGTGCTGTGCCTCGCCACACCAGGGTCGTCGGCACGCCGCGGCACGTGTGGTGAGCTCGAGCCCGTGTTATTTTTTATTTCTTTTTACTTTTCATTTTGACTGAGTCTCTTTGACCGATTCAAAATCTGACGATTTTCAGATCTCGAGATCCGCGCGTCGGGCGTAACCAATCGTCCGTTACCGCAAATTTCGAGATTCAATTGTTGAACTAGGGTGCTCTGCAGCCTATAAATAGACCTCTCCAGTTCAGAAGCAAGCACAACAACAACAAGCTCTTCTCCCTTCGTTGAGCTTTTCCACTGCGATCAATTCTGCAGCGTGAGAAGCTCTGTTCTTCTCTAAAATTAAAACTTCACTTTAATGGGTCCTCATCTGAACAAGAGACTTGGACTAACGCTCAAGCCGGGTGTTATTACATTCTGATGGACTTTTACCGCTAGTTGACGGCAACGCTTCAACGCCCGAGCGATAGTACAGGTCTTTACCTTTTAGGGCAGTGATTAGCACGATTGCTCCCTCACAGGCCAGGTTCTTTTCTCCTGCTTATTTATTTATTCATATTGATTTTATTGTAGTACAGTTGTTGCATGTTTATGCTTTAAATTTAGTAAGCTAAAAATTATCTAAAATTCTAGGATAAATACAGTTTAGAAACAACAATCTAGAAGACAAAATATATTTTAAGATCTGTATTTCCTAAATTAGATAATTCATGTAATATAATTTTTTTCAATAAATTAATTTTTGCATTACATAATCTATTCCTTTAAATTGATAGTTTATGCAAAAACATTTTTCGTATATCATTTTAAAAGTTTATTAAAAAATTGCCAAAAGTAAGTTATTGTCATAATTACTTAGCTTTTAAAACTGCATTTATAATTGCTGAATTTAAATTATTGTATCTTGATTTTTCAAAAATAAACTTTCAATTCTCTAATTATTTGCAACAAAATTTCTTTTGTTTTAAAACTATTTACTCTCTTGCTTATCTTGTTTTAACACAAAATTAATAACTTTCAACTATCTTGATTTGTGTGTTACATTCTAAATTTAATCAACCAAAACCTTTAAACATTTACATAAAACTAAATTACATTTTATTAATATTAATTTTGATTAAAATTCAGTTTAATTGCATTCTATAGTTAAATCAAGATTCTATAAATATATCTTGCTTCAAAACAATTCAATTTAAACATTATTCTTTATTTAATTGAATCCATATTGTAAATCAAATTCTAGCTTATTTTATACATGTTAGATTTTATTGTCTCTACAATTGTAATCAAGCAATATCCTTACAATTTTATTCTGCATACCATAATCTAAAACTGACACACTTAAAACATATATTCTAATACTATTTACTTTAACAAATTATTGAATATTGAACACTGACTAGCATCTTTCCCGGACATAATGGCTAACTCAGATCATTCCAAAAATATCAAACCTGATAAATTCACTGGTGTATGCTATAAGTGGTGAGCATACCAAATAAAATATTAGTTGACCACCTAAAGATTGATATTCTTTCATTCCATCCTCTATACATTCACATGTCACATCTTCATTAGCCCCAACTTAAACTCCTATTAAGGCTCCCTCTCCAACTCATTCATCCACTCACCTCCATGAAGAAACCTGAGGAGATAAACTATCATTGTTATATAATCCTTAGTGCGCTCGCGGACAATCTGCACGATATATACTACGAACAATCTGTATGATATATACTAGAAGTAGAAGAGTGTTAAGGAACTATGGGATGCACTAGAGAAAGAATATGGCCTCGATGATGCTGAAATCAAAGGATTCACACATCATCTTCTTTAACAAGTTCATAATGAAGTTCATAATGGTTGATAGCAAACCCCCATCAATAATCAAATTCACGAATTTCAAGACTATATTTGTCATCTCCAACCTAAAGGAAACCAATTCTCTGATGACTATAAAGTTTCCTGCCTTATTGATAAACTCCCTCTATCTTGGTCAAACTTTACTGGAGACTCGTCATAAGCAAGGAGACCTAAATATGATTCAAGCTCTTAAGACGATTCATATTAAAGACCAGCATAGGTTCAACTCCAAAACTAAGAATGAAATGAAAGTCAAAGTGCATTCATATTGAAGACCAGCATAGGTTCAACTCCAAAACCAAGAATGAAATGAAAGTCAAAGTGAACTTGATATAGGATAAGCTTAAGTGCAAAAACATGAATCCCAAGGGTAAGAAATTCAAGAAAACCAATCACTCTCATTCTTTCTTCTTTAAACCTAAAGTCTCTAACCACAAATCTGATGGGAACTCCTTAGTGCTTTCACCAAAAGAAGGAACCGTTGAAACCTGTTGCAAAAAGAAACAGAGAATACTTCATGCACAAGGTTAACATGGTAGAACAAATCCCAACTTTAGGTCAGTAACTTTTGTTCCTCTTGTCAATTCTATCACTTTCTCCTCGGACTGGAAGTTAGCTCAAGAGCAAATATTCATGTTTGTACTAATAACTCCTGGTTTAAATCCTATCAAGAACAACGTGAAGGAAGCGTGAGTAGTAGATAACTCCACCAAAGAAGTAATGGGCAATGGATGCAGTGAACTAAAGATGACTTCTGCCAACTCTTCAAAGCATCTTGCACGTACCCACTCTCCAGAAAAATCTGATCAGCGAATCTCATCTTCTTAGAAGATGGATATAAAATTTTTAAAGAATCCAATAATTTGTAGTTTCCAAAAATAATGTTTCAGTAATGGCCTTTTCAGACTTAAATAATAAATGATTTCTAATAATAAAGTTCATGTTTCTATTGCCCTAAATATTAAATCTTGTAATGTTTACATGATTAGGACATGTAAAGTTTAAATATATCAAGAAAATGATTAATCTATATCTTATTCTCAAGACTTCTTCTGAATTCACTTTGGAAGGAGATTTAAATTAATCATTTTTTTTGATATATTTAAAGTTTACATGTCCTAATTTTCCATACCAAATATTACAAGATTCAATATTTAGAGCAACAGGAACATGAATTTTATTATCAGAACTTATTACATTAAGTCTGAAAAAACCATCACTGAAAAACTTTTGCCAATTAATACATTATTTTTAGAAATTACAAATTTATTGAATTCATTAAAAATCCTATATCCAGTTCTAAAAGATGATATTCGCTGATCTTACTTCTCCAGAGAGGGTATGTGCAAGACACCTCGAAGAGTTAGAACTTTGCCAGAAGTCATCTTTAGTTCAGCATCCGATGCCCATTCCTTCTTTGGTGGATTATCTGCCAGATTCATATTTCCTCTACGCTGTTCTTGATAAGATTTAAACCAAGAGTGATCAATATAGACATGCTCTTGAGTCTAACCATCAGTCCGAGAAGAAAGTGATAAAATTGACAAACGGAAGAGAACTTACTAACCTAAAGTTGTTGGAATCTTATTCTACCATGTTGACCTTTTACCTGAAGTTTCCTCTGTTCCCTTTTGCAATAGGTTTGAACACTTCATTCTTCCAATGAAAGCACTGAGCCGGGTGGTTGGTTCTCCCGCAAACATAGTGGAACTTCCCACCAGACTTATGCCTAGAGGTTTTAGATTTAAAGAATATAGAATAAGAGTGATTGTTTTTTTTAAATTTCTTGCCATTGGGATTCATGTTTTTGCGCTTAGGTTTATGTTCTACCAAGTTCACTTTGGCTTTCATTTCATTCTTGATTTGAAGTTGAGTCTATGCTTATTTTTGATATGAATCGTCTTAAGAGCTTGAATCAGAGTTAGGTTCCCTTGCTTGTAATGAAGGTCTTCAGTAAAGTTTGACCAAGATGGGGAGTTTATCAATAAGGCAGAAAACTTTGTAGTCATCAGAAAATTAGTTTTGCTTAAATTGGAGATGACAGATATACACTTGAAATTCATGAATTTGAACATTGCTGGGATTGCTATCAATCATCATGAACTTGTTGGAGGAAGAGGTGAATAGTTTGATTCCAGCATCATCGATGCCATATTCTTTCTCGAATGCATCCCATAATTTCTTGGCACTCTTGGTATATATCGTACAGATTGTCCGCGAGCACATTAGGAATTTTATGACAACAATAATAACCTATCTCCTCTGATTTAAGTGAAAGGATGAATTAGAGAGATTCAGTAGGGGCTGATGAAGATGTCACAATTAAAGAGATGGAATGGAAGAATTAATGACAGAAATCAATCCTAAGGTGGTCGATCAATATTTCATTTGATATTTTTGGAATGATCTAGATTAGCCATTATGTCCAGGAAAGATGCTAGTCTATGTTTTGTATTCGATAATTTGTCAAAGTAAAGAATATCAGAAAAAAAATTTAAATTGGTCAATTTTAGATTATGATATGCAGAATAAAAGTGTAGGGATCTTCCTCGATTACAATTGTAAGGAAAATGAAGTCTAGCAAGGTACGAAATAAGTTAGAATTTAATCTATAATATAGATTCAATTAAACAAAGAATAATATTCTAATTGAATTAGTTTGAAGCAAGATATATTTATAGATTCTTAATCTAACTATAAAATGCAATTAAACTAAAGTTTAACTAAAATTAAGATTAATAAAATATAATTCAATTTTACCTAAATGTTAAAAAGGTTTTTGTTGATGAAACTTTAGAATGTAGGACACAAATCAAGATAGTTGAAAGTTTTAATTTTGTTTAAAACAAGATAAACAACAGTTTTAAAACAAGATAAGCAAAAAAGATAAATAGTTTTAAAACAAAGGAAATTTTGTTGCAAATAATTAGAGAATTGAAAGTTTATTTTTTAGAAAATCAAGATATAGTAATTTAAATTCAACAATTATAAATGAAGTTTTAAAGCTAAGTAATTAGGAAAATAAATTACTTTTGGCAAATTTTTAATAAACTTTAAAAATGATTAACGAAAAGTGTTTTTGCATATACTATCAATTTAAAGGAATAGATTATGTAATGCAAAAAATAATTTATTGCAGAAAAATTATATTGCATGAAATATCTAATTTAGAAAGTAAATATTTTAAAATATGTTTTTGTCTTCTAGATTGTTGTTTCTAAACTGTATTTTTTCTTAGAATTTCAAATATTTTTAGCTTACTAAATTTAAAGCATATACATGCAACAACTATACTGTGATAAAATCAATATGAATAAATAAATAAACATGAGAAAAAGAATCTGGCATGTGAGAGAGTAGTCGTGCTAATTATTGCCCTAAAAGACTAAGACTTGCCCTACGCTCGGGCATTGAAGAGCGTGAGCCTGGATCTCTTGATCAGATGATGAACCACTGACCACTAAAGTGAAGCAAAGTTTTAATTTTAGAGAAGAACGAAACTTCTCATGCTGCAAAGTGATTACAAAGAAAAGCTCAAGAGAAGGAAGAAGAGAGAGCTCGTTGTATTTGCTTCAAAATTGGAGTTGTCTATTTATAGGCTGCAGAGCACCTCAGTTCAACAGATGAATCTCAGGATTTGTGGTACAGGCAATTGGTTGCACCTGAAGCGCGAATCTCGAGAACTAAAGACCGTCAGATCTTGAATCGATCAAAGTTGAAATCAGTCAAAAATAAAAGGAAAAAAGAAATTAAAAAAACACGGGCTTGGGCAAGCTGCTTGCTCACGTGCTGCGCCGTGCGCCACTACCAGTGATGGCGGGGCGCGTGTGCGTGCACATGATAGATCTGTCTCGTAACATGTAATTCATAACAAATAGGATGAGAAAGAATTTGTATATAAACCATTTTTCTTCCCAAATCCCATCCCATGTGGGACTAAATAAATAGGCTAGAATGAACACTATAGGGAAAATCAAGTTTTCCCTTGGTTGTGTTCACACAACCCCAATTGGTATGGCATGGGTGGTTGGGTTGGTTGATGGAAGGTGAAAAAACCACATAGAAGTGAATCAGTAATGCATTTTATGAATAGTGTTACCCTTTTCTCTAATGATAAAAGATTTGGACATTATCTCCTATATATTTCTATCCAAGTGCGACGTGCACTCTCCACATTCAAGTTCCATTGAGAAAAAAGGGAGCCACCATCCAACCTGACATAGTTTTACCCTGTTATATAATGATAAAAGATTTGGACATTATCTGCTGTATATTTCTATCCAAGTGCGAGGTGCACTCTCCACATTCAAGTTCCATTGAGAAAAATAGGAGCCACCATCCAACCTGACATGTATGTCTGAGCTTTAAATGCATTATTACATCGCAATTTAAACTAAATAAAACAAGCTAAGGGTTAATTAAAAGTATACTAATTTAAAAATATTCATTCCTTCTAGGTAAGGTCCTGTCACCCACTATGACAACTTATACTTTGAATGAAATGAATCGTACAAGAATCAATTTTTTAAGAAAGAAAGATTTGACAACCTTATGCCTCTCTAAATCCATCACCAAGACAAATTCACCAATCCTTACTTGTTGCACTAGAAAACATGTACCCAAAAAGAACTATAAATAGAAAATGTCAAAAATAAATTAGAAAAAGGGTGACAATTTGGACATTTTCTAATTCTTCTCCTTTTTCCCTTTGAGATCAAAATGCAGACTACAACATGTTTCTCTTGAGAAACGGTTTGAGGTATCAAACTATCAATATAAGAATTTGGCGAAGAATTTTTGGATGAAAAAAAGTGAAGAGACTGGATGTTTTCCTCTTCGAGCTGCAAAAAGAAGGCCCTGCAAAAATGCTTCAGATGAGAAATATTTCAGTTCTCTTTCTTACTCTAAGGAATTTTCCTATAAAAATAGAATAGAATGGAGTGAGGGCTTTAAAGGAAAGGCAGAACCGTCAAGGCTCTTTGAAGTCTTATACAATAAATATATGCTATGTCATCCTTCCCACATTGCATACCACCTATAGGCCACTAAGTATAGTCACTTTTAAGTCCAACAGGAAGTGGTTTACCCAGCATTACTCAAATTTATCCATGAAATCTAGCATTTTTCGAGTTCAGTTTGATTGCTTAAAATCTTTAAGTTATTTTAAAATTAATTTTACCAAAGTAAAGATTAGAAAGTTGCATAAATGAAGCAACAGACTTGAGAATCTTAACAAAACCATTTGGGTCTTATAAAGAACTTCTGCAGATGCAAAAATTTCCAGTAAACGACATGCATCAAGGAGAAAATCCAACAAAGCATAATTAAAGGGTTACACTTTGTTTTGGACTTTCATATGAGTATGCTGAAGATTTTACATAGAACATGACCATCAAATGCTGAAACAAAGTTCACTGATGTACATTAAACATATAATTATTAAATAGTTATGTGAAACCCTTGCCCTCTTCCTTTATAATTATTAAATAATAATGCGGAAACCTTGACCCGTTCCTTGAAGAGGAAATTCCTCTCAATACCCTATCACAAAGCAACTACCTTTACAAGCTATAAATACATATCCTAACCGACACCATATGATTAATAGAAAAGAAACCATCGAAGTTACAGACAAACTACAGATTGAACTGATGCGATCAAAATAACAAAAGTTGGGGTTATGATGGAAAATTACCTGAAGAGTGAGAGAAAGAGAGAAGGAGGGGGAGAGGCATTTAGAGCTCGAGCTTGAGTTCCTCCTTCTCTTGTGAGAGGTAGTGGAGGACGTACGGCGTGACTCGGATCACAGCGATGAAGGCGCCCATCAATGAGAGGTGCTGCTTCAGTTGCTTGTACGCCGTCGCCTTGTCCGGCCTCCTCATCTGCCCAAGAAACATCTTCGCTACAACCCTAGATTCTCCTCCCTGGCTTCTTTTTATTCGTCTCGTTTGCAAAACCCTAGCCCCCGCGATTCGTTTGATTCACAAATGAATCGACTCGAGAGTTACATATAGGAAACGCAGCGGGTTCGCATTCGGGTCGGATCCTACAAGATCCACTTGCACATTTCGGATCCTCTTCGGAGACCAAACCCACGGGTCCCCACGCTCCCAGCCACTAGAGAGCTTAATTCAATAGGGGGACTGTTTGGTTGCACGGAAGTGGGCGGAAGTAAAGAAATAGGGAAGTATAATTTCTCACTTCTCTGTCTATCCAAACACCGGAAAAGAAAAATAAGAAAACCCTATTTTCTTTTCTCTTCTCTCTTTTACACAATCATTTCCTCATTTCCAGAGTGCTACAGTTAATTTTGTGGTCATGTAAATCTTATTTGTAATAAGTGTAACACAAAACAGTTAATTTTTTGATCATGTAAATCTCACTTGCATTTTAATTACAATTCATTTTTTATTTTTCTTAATTAATTTTTATTTTAATATTATTTTACGGTCAACTTTTCCACTTTTACTTTCACATTACCATCCAAACATCAGAAAAGAAAAATATTTTCCAAACCACACTTCCCAACAACATCCAAACACCGGAAAACTTACTAACCAATTCCCAAGTTTCAAAGGAAATTATTATCACTTCCTCAATTCCTCACTTCCACCCTTAGCCAAACAGGCCCAGGAAGAACCAGTCACTTAAGAATTATTTGAACTAAGTCTACGAGTCTTTTTTTTACTAGTATACCGTCGTTGTCGGTGGAAGAAGAGAGAGATGATAGAGGAAGAAGAATGAGAGGGTAAACGTTACTCTCTCTCACGGATGAAGACAGACGAACTGACAGAAAGATGAAGGGAGAATGTTTTTATATGAGTTAAGGGAGAAAACCTCTCTTTGATCAGTTTTGATAATATAGAATAGAAAAATTTCATGTCCAATTGGAACATAAAATTTTCAAATCCATAATGATGGTTATATATATATATATATATATATACATACATACATACATATATATATATACATACATACATACATATATATATATACATATATATATATATATATATATATATGAGAAAAATGTATATCAGCCCGCGGGCTGAGAGAACTCTCTCAGGCTGCGCTGACGTGGCTCAATTTTGCACCCCACTAACTTGCGGCCCGCTTATCGAAAGAAGTTAAATTACCAAATACCCCTTATGAAAAGCTACTTTTTCGGTTAAAAGACAGTGAATGCTGCTTCTTTAATTTTTTTTGTCTGATTTGATATTTAATAATTTTTAATATAGTCGCAGTACTTATGAGAACTGCTACCACGGTCGCAGTCTTTTCTAAGGACTGCTACCAAGGTCGCAGTCTTTTTCTGAGGACTGCTACCAAGGTCGCAGTGTTTTTATGAGAACTGCTACCACGGTCGCAGTCTTTTCTAAGGACTGCTACCAAGGTCGCAGTCTTTTTCTGAGGACTGCTACCAAGGTCGCAGTCTTTTTTTGAGGACTGCTATCATGGTCGCAGTGTTTTTATGAGAACTGCTACCACGGTCGCAGTCTTTTCTAAGGACTGCTACCATGGTCGCAGTCTTTTTCTGAGGACTGCTACCAAGGTCGCAGTCTTTTTCTGAGGACTGCTACCAAGGTCGGTAAAAAGTTGTGAGGGAGGGTATTTTTGGAAATTACAATGTTGAGGTGACTGGCATTAAATTGGGCGGGATTTTACAGGATTTTGCCCGCCAAAATTATTACAGATGTGGGGCGGTGATGTTGCCACGCCCGCAGGCTGAGAAAACTCTCTCAGCCCGCGGGCTGAGGTACAGTAAGCCCTATATATATATATACATATATATATATATATATATATATATATATAGAGAGAGAGACTTATGTCCATCCAGAAGGATTCGAATATAAGATCCACTCCGTTGATGTTGATTTATATTATTTCAAGTATCTATAAACTAAAAATCAAGTGTTTTGAATACTTTTTATCTATGCATCAAGTAGGGGAAAAACGTGCGGCCTAAACAGTGAGTTGGTTAGTTTAACAGTGCAGAACAGTTGAAACCTAACAAAAACTAGTTTGTAAGGGTTTTTAAATGTTTAGATCATAATCAAATGACCGGATCAAGGATTTATATGTCTAAAGACAGAAATCTAGCCAACTCACTACTTTCGGCCGTCCATTTTGCGCCGCTTAATGCATCGACAAAAAGTATTCAAAATACTTGATTTTTGGTTTATAAATACTTGAAATAATATAGATCAACTTCAATGGAGTGGATCTTATATTCAAATGTCGAATATTTGTATTTGAGTGAGAAGAATTCGGCCTCATATCCTTTTGGAAGGACACAAGTACATCTCATATATTTATATGTGTTGCTCATATATGGATGTAAAAAAGCGTAATATTTGAAATTTTAGATGGGATCTATTACCACTTCGCACTGCAACCTAAATAAGCAAAAATATCAAATACTACAACTGTTGTAACTAGGAGTATGGTTGCGTGGTTGCATCCTATTACTTGCAATTACAATTTCATAGTAAAACAAATGTCTAATTTCAAACAAAAATACAGTTTTAACCACATCGTGCAGTCAATAGGGTAGAGAATGTTGGCCCAGAAACGCTTAACTCTAGTTTTGATGATGATTAACTCATGTAGTTATAGTTTACTAATAATCTTGTGTTTAAATAGCTTCAGTAATTGACCAAGATATTAGTAGGTGTTTAGCTTCAACAAAGAAGTTTTGGAGCTTTCACATGTTGATTCTGTTGGCCAAAGGTTTCACTCTCCGGTTTATGTGTTTCGATAATAACAAACCATATAAAAGCTATTTGGTACTAATAGAGGTTCTATTATGAATTTCAGATTAGTACAAGTCTTGATGGCTCAAGAAGTCTCAAGCATGTTATAAGGTTGATGGCTCAAGAGGACTCACTCATAGGATAAGAGACTCTAACTCATCCTATGCTCAGCAACGCGGTTCAGAAACGCCTACCTGTAGATCATTGTGTTATTAGTTTGTTAAAGAATAGTATACAGTATTGAAGCTCAAACACCCTATACACACAAAATTGCACGTGTTTTCAAAAGATTATTTTTAACTCTTGATAAAATACTTTAAGTCCTATTTCAGTATATGCATACTTAGCTTATTGTATTTTACAAAGCCTTTACAAAAATCCCTTTAAAAATAACATATCTTCAAATCAGATTTCTAACTTGTTTTCTGCTTATGACCTGTTGCGGTCGACCGGGTGGTCGACCGGCTCTGTTACAGGTCAAAACGGTCGACCCAGCGGTCAACCGCAGTCCTGACCAATGGGGTGTGCAGGTGTGCACGTTCCCTGGTCGACCAAGCGGTCGAACGGACCCCCATTACGGTCGACCGAGCGGTCGACCGACTGACAGACCCAAACTCTTTGTTTGGGCCGGTCGACCGGGCGGTCGACCGGAGTCAGCCAACGGTCATATTATTTGTGAACAAAACACAAACACACATTTAATGATAAACATATTTTTTTCTCCCCATTTTTGTCATACATCAAAAGGGATATATTAGTATGAAAACTCTTTAGTCAATAACACAAACATTGAGTTCACCACATATAAAAGAAAATCTATTGAAATTAAGTGGTTTAGTGAAAATATTGGCAAATTGAAAATCAGTAGAAATATAATTAATCTTAATATCACCTTTCTCAAAATGATATCTAATCTCTATGTGCTTGGCCTTACTATGTTGATTTGCATTTTTAGTCATATGAATTGTACTAGTATTATCACAAAATATTTTAATATGATCATAATGCAAATCATAATCAAGGAGAGTATGTTTTATCCAAAGGACTTGAGCACAACATGCCCCAGCCACAACATACTCCACCTCGGCGGTTGAGAGGGCTACCGAATTTTGTTTCTTAGAAGACTATGAAACAAGACAATTACCGAGAAATTGACATGTTCCACTAGTATTTTTCCTATCCACTCTACACCCGCATAGTCGGCATCCGAAAAACTCGTCATTGAGAATTGTCCGGTGTTCGGATACCATAGACCCATTCCAATAGTGCCCTTAAGGTATCGAATAATACGTTTTACCGCAATCAAGTGGGATTCTTTAGGACAAGATTGGAATCTAGCACAAAGACATACACTAAACATAATATCCGGCCTACTAGCCGTTAAATATAACAAACTACCAATCATGCTTCTATATAATTTTATGTCTACACTCTTACCTTGGTCATCCTTGTCAAGCTTGATAGTGATAGCCATGGGAGTGTTGCAAGTTTTTGAGTCTTCAAGTCCAAATTTCTTGATAAGTTCCTTAGTGTACTTGACTTGACATATGAAGATCCCATCACTCCTTTGCTTGATTTGGAGTCCTAGAAAATAGTTCAATTCACCCATCATAGACATCTCAAATTCATGCTGCATACATGATTCAAACTCCTTGCAAAGTAATTCATTAGTAGAATCAAAGATTATATCATCAACATTGATTTGTATAATAAGAATGTCACTACCAACATGTTTAGTAAATACTGTGGCATCTACTTTGCCCTTAACAAAATCATTTGATAGAAGAAAAGTAGAAAGTCTTTCATACTAAGTTCTTAGAGCTTGTTTTAAACCAT
The DNA here is from genome assembly GCA_038442645.1 of Agave tequilana. NCBI lineage: Eukaryota > Viridiplantae > Streptophyta > Magnoliopsida > Asparagales > Asparagaceae > Agave > Agave tequilana. The sequence goes on along the minus strand of JAVJIF010020449.1, from coordinate 72,840 downwards.
ACAATGCTTTATCTAGTTTGAAAATAAAATTTGGATGTATATGATCAACAAAACCGGGGGGGTTGTTCAACATACACTTCCTCTTCAATAAAATCATTTAAAAATGCACTTTTTACATCCATTTGAAAAAGTTTGAAATTTTTATAGGATGCATAAGCTAGTGTGATCCGTATGGCTTCTAGCCGTGCTATGGGTGCAAAGATCTCCTCAAAGTTGATTCCTTCAACTTGGGTGTAACCTTTTGGCCCAGAGGCCTTCCACTCTAGTTTTGATGATGATTAACTCATGTAGTTATGGTTTACTAATAATCTTGTGATGTTTAGTTTCAGATACTTAACCAAGATATTAGTAGGAGATTAGCTTGAACAAAGGTGTTTTGGAGCTTTCACATGGTGATTCAAGAGCCCGAGCGTCAAAGTTCATATCTAGCACTCGGTTGCAGTCAAGCTCCGTGGATCACGTTTGGAAGAGTCGACTTGGAGACGACGCTCTACAAGAAGACTTCGGTACAGTGTTTAGTTTATTGTTTAGATCCATTGTTAAAGATTATATAGTGTGATTTTCTCAAGTTCACAACACACACACGTTTCATGTTTATTAGTTTTCAGTTTTCAGTTTAACCAATCTTGGTTTTCATAGAATTATATCAAAACAAGTTTACATGGTTTAATGTTTATTAGATTTGTTCTATATACATCTATGCTTCAACTATTTAAACAAACTTAGTTTGATAGTCTATTTCATGAGTTTGGAGTTTTGGTATTTTAACAAAACTTATTTTCGGATTTAAATGTCAAAAACAGTGATATATACATCTTTCATGTATATTGGATTCTATTCATATACTACATGCTTAAATGTTGTTTCTATATCATGTTTTTGTATTTGGATGTGTTTTGGAAAAATCGGATTTTCATTTCAAAAATTCTAGTTTTGGAAAATACGAATTTTGGTTTTCGGCAAAATTTTTAAGTTACAAAAATAGTTCAAAATGTTTGTAACATGGTTTAATTTTACTCAAACATGTTTGTATATCAAAGTATTATACTGAAACTATTTGTGGATTTTTAGAGGTTTTATGGGATTTAATTGGATAATAAAAACTCAAGTTTTAAATCCTATAATCAGCCCTGCCAGGCTCTGGCGGTCGACCGGGCCGGTCGACCGGGCGACGTGCATAAGGATGTGCACGCAGACCAGCCACTTAGGCCGGTCGACCGAGCAGTCAACCGACTGAAAGTGCCCCACTATCGGGTGGGGGCGGTCGACCGGACGGTCGACCGTGAGGTTTGGCACGGTCGACCGAGCAGTCGACCGGCCAGAGAGCCGTTACTCTCTGGATCTGACACGGTCGACCGGGTGGTCGACAGTTGGGCTCAACGGTCACTTTTTTGACCGTTGGCCGGTCGACCGGCCGGTCGACCGGAAGGTCAATTTTGACCTTGTCAACTGCCAACGGGCAGAATTTTTATGGGGATTATATATACCCCATTTGAAGTGGGTTTTGGTAAGAATTTCAAGAGTCAAAATTTCTATACTCTCTAGTGTTTTTATACAAGTTTCAAAAGAGTTTTGGGCTTTAAAGTTTACATTTGATTTGGTGTTTTTATAGGGTTTGGAAAAGCAAAGAAAAGTGATTTTGGGAAAAGTATTTTGGTTCATCTTCTTCATCCTTACTTCTAGTTTTTTTTCAAGGATTTTCTTTGAGTATTTATTTTCCATTCCTTGTGTTTTTCTCACACTTGAGCTATCATTCTATCCTATCTATTAGGATCTTTGTTTTGTGGGAAAAGAAGTTGTTTGTGGTTGAGATAGACCACCTAGTTGTAAACCCTCCTAATTTGTGATATCCCTCTTGTGTAGAGGTTGATTATTGGAGTGGTGGTTAGCTCCCTCTAGTGAGAGGTGGAGATTGTGTTTGGCTCCCTCTAGTGGGAGGTGGAGGTTGTATTGGTATCCCTCTTAATGAAGAGGTGGATTGTGTTTGTATTGGCTTTGTGCCTATCCCTCATTTGTGAGGTTGATATTGGTGGCTTTGTGACTAGCCTCTAAGTGTAGAGGTTGTGTTGTAATTGAGAGAGAGAATTGTGCACTCCCGTTATTGTATTGCCCCAAATCCTCAGTGGAGGTTCCCTGTGTGGGAGTCCTATGTGGACAAGTTAGTGGAAATCCTTCCGTGTGAAGGCGGGGACGTAGAGCTGTGTGCTCAAACCTCGAAACATATCCGTGTGTTAGCGATTGATCCACTTTCTCTTAACTCTCTCTATTACTTTGTGCATCTATTCATATTGCCATATCATATACATGCTTGTGTTGTTTGTGTGTGCCTCACTTGTGTTTAACCACGAGAGCTTCATATAGCACCTCAACTCTTATTCAGAGGAATCAAGAGGAGTTAGTCCAAAGCCCTTCACCGGGAATTCGGCTACACTTGTTGGTTACATTAATTGTGTTGCAATTAAGTTTTAATTTTCGCATTTTGTTCATTAGATTAGTCTACACCTATTCACCCCCCTCTAGGTGTACTTACAATTGGTAACAGAGCCTACGCTCCTGATATTAGGTTTAACTACCTAGGAGTGTGATCTTGATTTTGCTAATCTAGATTTGTTTTTGCACATATATTGTTTGCACACACTCATGGATTGCTTGGCACCTCCCATATTTGATGTTTCCAACATTAACATGTGAAAATTTAGGATGTCCATGTACTTGAAAACCCTAGGCTTGCATGTTTTCCTTGCCGCTACCAAGAAATTCTATCTTGGTAATAGCAAGCATATAGAGGCCAATGCACAATCCCTTGAGGCACTTAGAAGCACGCTTAATAAAGAATATTTGTGCTTAGTTTCTAACTGTGATTCCGCCTTTGCAGTGTAGAACACGTTGACCTCCTCCGAACTTCAGACGCCTAGCATAATGGAGAAGGAATCTAGTGAGGATGAATCCGAACAACGATGCTATATGGTTCAAGGGAATGACTCCCTTGAGGTACTTTCGGACACTCAACTAGATAGTGCTAGCTCTTCATTTGATGATCTTGATAGTATGGATGCCGATGCATTAAATGAAGAGTTATCTATTGTTTGTGAGAACCTCCCTGAAAAATACAAAGTTTTGAAAAAGAAAACTTATAAGTTATCAAAAGAAAATAAGGATTTGTTTTCAAAACTTGAATTGGCTTTATAAGAGAAGGTTGTGATTTCAAATGAGTGTGACTCTTTGAAAATCCAACTTGAACTTGTTTTAAATGAAAACAAGATTTTGAAAAATAAAAATGATTGTGAAAATATTTTGAAGAAAAATGAGTTTTTAACTTCAAAGCTTGATTTTGTTTAAAAGAGAATGAATCTTTGAAAAACAAAATTGTTTCTATTTCAAAGGAATTGGAAATGATTTCTAAAAAGAATATTTCTTTGCAAAATGATTTGTCTACACATGTTTGCCATATTAGTGTAGCTTCACCCAGCTTACCTATTGCATACACCTCTTCTAAAATTGAAAATGATATATCTATGCTTAAGAAGAGTGTGGATTGTTTGGGCTCTACTTTGAGCCATTGTGCTTTGAACCACTCACGTTTGAAATCTATGTTTCGAAAGAAACAAGTCCTCCTATGCATGCACACAAACCACGGCATACACATGCTCCTCACGTACACACTTATAACACGATGTATGCTCATGTGTATACTTGTACACATTGTAGACGTAAGGGCCACCTTGCTAAGTTTTGTTATGATCGTATACATGATTCAAATTTCGCAACTAAATTTGTTTGGGTTAGGAAAGGTGCTAATCCACATGGACCCAAAAGAGCATGGGTATCAAAGACTACCCCTATGTTTTTGATATAGGTGTGGACTCTCGCTTGACGTGAGAGCGATGGTGCCTTGAGGTGGATGCGTTCCGAGCTTAAAGAGGACTATTTGGATGCATCACTTCAAGGAGAGTGTGGTGGGAGGACCACCTTGTTTTGGAGATATGGAGAGTTGCCTTCATACTTTTGGTAACTATCTCTTACTCCTCATTTATATTTGCATGCTTTTAGATTATTCATTTATAGCATGTCTTGTTTTTAATGTTCACTATACCATATGCCATGTTTATTAGTCCTATGACATGCATGATTAGTATTTAAGACACCCATGTTTATATGGATCCATATTTAGTGTTCTCACTTTAGTTTAACTAATGTGTATGTCCTAGATCTAATGCATGTGCATTTGCCATAATGATCATATGAGTTTTGTTTTAATTTCTATGCTTCATGTTTTGATTACATGTTTAGATGTTAGTTTTCATTAAAACTTAGATATATACTTGTACAACTAGTGAGCCACAAATAGATCATTATATGTTTGTGCTTGAAAGTTCATTTGTAACCATTAGATATACTAGTATAACCTAGTTTTGATGATTCATACATTTTGACTTGTATTCCCATTTTGTACATGTTTTCATGTTTATGTTTAAACTTCATGTATATGTCATTGTGTCTAAACTATTAGCTATACATATACATCCTTGAGCCACTTGCTTTCATGCATATACTTTTGTGGACTCGTTTATATTTGGATATGTATGTATACTTTAGTTTGTACATGACATACATATACCTTAAAGGATTCTAGTTTCGATGATTTTTATGTTTTTAAGGAATTTCATATTGAGCTTTATTGCCTAGTTTCATGATAATGTGTTTCACATAACTCTTATACACTCACTTTATTCATTGTTTTCTCGTGATTTTGTTTTCATGAGTATGATATGGGCTTTATAGATATCGAGTGTTTGGTGATCATGTGATTTACATATTTTTCATGGAATATATTTTTGTTTTATTCTTACTTGAAGGATTTCGTACTAGTTTACAAATTTTTCTTATAACTAGTTCGTATTCTTCATTTTGGAAGAGTTTTCAATTATGCTAAACTATTTTCAAACCTATTTTTGAAAACCCTTTCCATTTTAAAGGGCGGTTGGTTGGGCGACCATGCCTTGTATGCTTCTTATTGAAAATCCATTTTAAACATGTGCATGAAATGGGTGGCAAGTAATATGAGTTATACACTTGATCTTATTGTGTTTTCAATTGGTATCACTATTGACATTTTCTTTTTATATACTCATATATATTTTTATATATATATATATATGTATGCTTACACTTCAAATAGTATCAATTTCGATTGGTATTCATTTTTCCATACATACATACATACATATATATATATATATATATATATATATATATATATATATATATATATATATATATATATATATATATATATATATATATATATATGAAAACACCTAGAGGGGGGTGAATAGGTGTAAGTGCTAATCTAAGAAACTAAATGCAAACTAAGTGCGCTAAATGCGTAAGCTAATGCAAATTATGCACAAACTAATACAATACAACAAGTGTAGCCGAATTCCCCTTGCGAGGCTCTGGACTAACTCCCCTTGATTCCCCTTGAAATGGGTTGAGGTGCTATGTGAAGCTCTTGTTGGATGAGTATAAGTTAGGCACACACACACAAGCAATCCAAGCAATATGAAATATGTGCACACACAATCAAGCCAAGCAATCAAGGATAAATTATAATATGAAAGATGCAAGGCAACACAAGCAATGTATATAATATGAATGCTATGAAAGTATGATGCTTGTATGAAATGATGCTTGCACAAAGTAAAGAGAGTAAGGGTTAGAGAGACAATGGATCAAACGCTAACACAAAGATTTGTTTCGAGGTTCGAGCACCTTGCTCTACATCCCCGCCTACACCACCGTGTAGGATTTCCACTATCTCAACTCCCACCGAGGGAACCTCTACCGAAGAGGATTTCTTACAACCCAAGGAGTACCGAACTCCTCTCTCAATACAAACCACAACACCTCACACTAGAGGTGTCAACCAACAACCACACCTCTACCTAAGAGGCTTACAAACACAATCCCAATCACCTCACACTTGAGGGATCCAAACCAATACCACTCCGATCACCTCTACCGAAGAGGGATTCACAAATAAAAGGAGGGTTACAACACAAGAGGTTTACAACAACAACCTCAAACTCTTTCTTTTCTCTTTTTCCACAAAACAAGATCCTAATAGTTTAGGATAGAAGATATGGCTCAAGTGTGGAAACTATGTGTTTTGGAAAACAAGAACTCAAAGAAAAACACTTGGGAAATTTCTTGTAAAAGATAAAGAATGAAAGCCAATACAAAAATCCCAAATTCCAATTTCTTTGATTTTTCCAAACCCAAAAACACAAAGAATAAATCTTGTTAGCACTTAAAACTCTTTTAAAACTCTTTTAATCACTTTAGAAAACTGGTATTTTTCTTCTTGAAAAACTTAGCCAAAATCCCCAAAGAGATGGGGTTTATATAGCCCCTATACAAAACTAGCCGTTAGGCTGATGTGGCAGTTCTGACAGCCACCGGTCGACCGGCCCGGTCGACCGCCAACGGTCAAAAATGTGACCGTTGGGCACTAGCGGTCGACCGGCCCGGTCGACCGAAAAATCCCGAGAGCAGAGCTCTCACCTCGGTCGACCGACCCGGTCGACCGGTTCTGTGCTTAACAGACGTGCACATCTGTGCACATCGGTCGACCGGATCGGTCGACCGGCCCTTTGGTGCGGTCGACCGGCACGGTCGACCGACCAGCCTGTCAGCCCAAAAACCAGGTCAGAAATTTAGGGAAAAATATTTTACAAAAATCTTTTATCATTTCTGAAAATTCCATAAAACTTGTTTTATCATTTTATGTTAAAACATAAACATGTGATAAAAATTTCAAGACAATATATCAACATATCAATTCATTTTTGTGTCTTGCAAATTTTATCAAAAACAAAAACCGGTATTTTTATCAAACTTGATTTTTCAAAACATGAATAGGGATATCAAAATAAGTTTGTTTAGCAAGTTAAACCATGTATGTATAACTAGAATACATCTACTATACATATAAAACATGTAAACTTGTTTTGATCAACTATTCATAAAAACCAAATATCAAATCATAAAACGTGTGTGTTTTGTGCACTTGAGCATATCAACTAAACTAAGCTTTACAAATGGATCTAAAAACTCTATCTAAACTAGGATACCTAAGTCTTCTTGACGATCTTCATCTTCAAGTAGACTTGCTCCAAAACGCGTGATCCTCCAAGTGCAAAGGTATGATCTTTAAGCTTTGGCACCGGAATCACCATGGAAAGCTTCTAAACATCTTGTTGAAGCTAATCACCAACTAATATCCTGTTAATGATCATGGAAAGCTTCTAAACATCTTGTTGAAGCTAATCACCAACTAATATCCTGTTAATGATCTGAAACTTAGAAACACAAGAATATTAGTAAACATAACTACATGAGTTGATCATCATCAAAACTAGAGTGGAAGGCCATTGGGACAACAATCTCCCCCTTTTTGATGATGACAAAACTCATGGAGTTATATATGCATGGATTAAAGATAAGCTTCAAGGAAGCTCCCCCTTAACTCATGCATAACAATAAACATAATAGATATGCAATGAAAGCACATGATACTAAACAAAAGCATGCATCATATCTTATTATTTATCCCTATGCATGAACTTGGTATATGCAAAAACACAATCATGCATATATATAGAAACAAAACTCAAATTCTTCTCCCCCTTTTTGTCAATCATCAACAAAGGGGTAATCAAAACCATAAATAAAACGAGGGGTAAAAATCTTTCTCCCCCTTTTTGTCAATCAAAACAATGCAAACAATGTTCTCCCCCTTTTTGTCTAAAACAAAAGCAAAATCAATAAGGGGTGACTACAAACATGATATCAATTAAAAATATGTCAATGAAGCATCTTGATACCAATAAACAAGAATCAATATATGTTATATGCTATATACATTCATGAAGAGGAAGACGCTAAGTTAGCTTCCCTGCACATATGCATTACATGAAGAAGGGATGACAAGCCCCAATTCACATAACACATATTATGTAATGCATAAGAGGAGATGTGAAGCTCCCCCTACACACGTGTACCATATAAAGAAGAGATGTTAAGCTCCTCAATACACAATACACTCAACATGAATCTATATGTAAGAGAGATGTTAAGCTCTCCTTGCATATAGGCAATACAAACACAAGTTCATATCAAATATTTTTTTTTTTTAAAAACCAAAATCTTGATAAGCAAGCATATAGTATATAATATACGTGTGTAAATCAAGCACAAAAGATCACATATATGTATGAAAAGATAATATCAATTGAAGTAGATGCATACATACATGAAAGAACAAAATATGAGTATATACAACATGAATCAAATTGATACCAATTGAAAATATCTAATGATACCAATTGAAAATATTTTACCAATTGAAAAGATTTTACATAGAAACATTGATACCAATTGTAAGAATTGTTCATTTTAAAACATATAAACAATTTTTTTTTTTTTTAATCATAAAGTGTGGGAGTACAAATACCAATTGAAATACAAAATCATATTTTCTCCCCCTTTATGAAATACAAACTAAAGTCATGCATAGTCTTGATAACAATTTAAAAGTAATCAATTTAAACAAAATTGAAACTCAAGCACTAGCATAAACACAAACATATATATGTATGAAAGATAGATACCAATAGAAATTGATATACTTGGAATTTAAAGCATACATACATACAAAACATATATGAGTATACAAGAAGATCAAAATGATACCAATTGAAAGAGTTCAATGATACCAATTGACATAACAATAAGTTCAAGTGTATACATCATATTATCTACCACCCAATCATAATTCAAGTTTTAAAGATTTTCAATTTAGGGCATACATGAACATGATCTCCCATCCTACCGCCCTTGGAAGGTAGGGGTTTTCAAAGATAGATTTGAAAATGTAGTTTTGTTTGAAAATCACTACCAAAGTGAAGAACACCGCAACTAGTTAAATGGAAAACTTGTTAACTAGCACGAAATCCTTCAAGCAAGGAATAAAACAAAATTAAAATTCACATGATAATCATCACTCTAACCAATAAAGCATAACTCATGAGAAACAAAAACATGAGCAATAGATATGAGTGTATAAATAATGTGTGAAGATCATAATCATGAAAAAATATTTCATTAAGCTCAATTATTCCTTAAAACATAATTCCATCAAAACTATTTAATCTTCAAGGCATATGTATGTCTAATACAAACTATAGTATACATACATATCCAAAACATAACGAGTCCACAATAAACATATGCATTAAGGCACGTGGCTCAAAAAGGATACTCATGTATAGTCAATAGTTTGGATAAGATGGACATATACATGAAGTTAAATATTGACACAATAAACATGACAATCATGAAAACATGAAAAGCATGAAAAGTATGAAAATTTAGCTTTTCATTAAAACAATTTGATACCAATTCTTTTCAAGGTATATGTATGATTTGTCAACACAAGAAGTATACATACATATCCTTAAACACACTTTGAGTCCATAATAGATATTTGCATGAAGGCAAATGACTCAAGGGGTATACATGTATATCTTCAAGTTTGGCAATACAAACATATACATGAAGTGAAAAACTCATAAAACAAATCCAAAATGGGAATACAAGTTTAAAATGTATGAATCATCAAAACTAGACTATACTAGCACATCTAATGGGTTCAAATAAGCAATCAATTCAAACATATATAGATTTATTTGTGGCCCACTATATGTACAAGTATAAATCCTAGTCTTAATGAAAACTAACATCTAAACAAGTAATCTTAACATGAAGCATCAAAAACAAGATAAAAATCATCATGATAAAACTAAAACATGATTATTATGTAAATTCACATGTATTAGATTCATGATGTACATTATAGTTTAAACAAAAAGTGAGAACACTAAGTATGGGTTCATATAAGCAAGTGTGTCTCAAAAACTATACATGTATGTCAAGGATCTAATAAACATGGCATGTACATACTAATCCATAGATATCAAAAACATGCTATAATCAAAGATGAAATATAAAGCATGTAAACAAATAATAAGGAGTTAGGAATTGTTACCAAAACCTAGAAGGCAACCTCCTTGTCTCCAAAACTTGGTGGTCCTCTCCACCATCTCTTCCCTTGAAAGTGATGCATCCAATTTGATTTTCATGAAATCCGGAACGCATCCACTCCAAGGTGTCATCACTCTCACGTCATGTGAGAGCCCACACCTACATCAAAAATAATAGGAGGGGTGGTCTTTGGTACCCATACCTTCTTGTTGGGTCCATGGGGGTTAGTCTCATTTCTACCCCAAACAAAATTCTTTGCTAAATTAGGAGTATGTAATCTATCATAACAAAATTTAGCAAGGTGGCCCCTACGTCCACAATGTGTACAAGTGTACACATGAGCATACTTGTGATGGGTGTGTCCGTGTGGAGCATGTGTATGCCGTGATGGGTGTGCATGCATAAAAGTTGGAACTTGTTTCTTTCGAACCAAGGATTCCAAGCGTGTATGATTCTTAGCACATTGGCTCATAGTGGAGCCCAAACAATCTACTCTCTTCTTTAACATACAAATATCATCATTAATCCTAGAAGAAGAGGTACATGCATTAGGTAGACTAGATGAAGAGGCTACACTAGCATGGCAAACATGTGCATCCATTTTATTTTGCAAAACAATATTTTTCTTTAAACATACATCTAAATCATTTGAAATAGAAATGATTTTGTTTTTCAAATTAAGATTCTCTTTTAAAACAAAATCAACTTTTGAAGACAAGTTTTCATTTTTCTTCAAAAGATCATGGCAATCATTTTTATTTTTCAAAAAGTTATTTTCTTTAAGTGCAAGACCAAGTTGAGATTTTAATGAATCCCTTTCATTAGCAATCTCTTCTTTCTCTTGCAAAACAACATCAAGTCTAGCAATCAAATTTTTATTTTCATTATTAATGCCTAGACTCTTCTTTTTCAACAAGTTATATTTTTCTATTAGTTTTTCACAAACAATAGATAGTTCTTCATTTAAAGCATGGGGATCAACAAAATCATTTGAAGAACTAGCACAATCATTACTATCTAGTTGAGTTTCCGATTGTACCTCAAGGGAGTCATTCCCTTGGACCATGAAGCATTGTGGATCGGATTCTCCACTAGATTCCTCTTCTTGAATTTGAACTTGAAGCTCCGAGGTGGTGGTGGTTGTCAATTTGTTCCACACTACAAAAGCGGAATCAAAGTTAGAAACACATAAGAGATAATCTTTAGGAAGAGTGCTTCTAATGGCCTCTAGGGCTAGTGCATTGGCCCCTATATGATTACCATCACCAAGATAACATCTCTTGGTGGCGGCAAGGAAGACATGCAAACCTAGGGTCTTTAGGTACATGGACATCCTATACTTCCAAACATCAATGTTGGAAGGGTCAAAGCTAGGAGGGGTCATGAAGTCCATGGTAAACTATATATGAATGTGCAAACAAACAAATGTAAATGAGATTAGCAAGCAAATGGATCACTCCTAGGATGTTAAGCCTAAGTATCAGGAGCACTAGCTCTGATACCAATTGAAAAACACCTAGAGGGGGGGTGAATAGGTGTAAGTGCTAATCTAAGAAACTAAATGCAAACTAAGTGCGCTAAATGCGTAAGCTAATGCAAATTATGCACAAACTAATACAATACAACAAGTGTAGCCGAATTCCCCTTGCGAGGCTCTGGACTAACTCCCCTTGATTCCCCTTGAAATGGGTTGAGGTGCTATGTGAAGCTCTTGTTGGATGAGTATAAGTTAGGCACACACACACAAGCAATCCAAGCAATATGAAATATGTGCACACACAATCAAGCCAAGCAATCAAGGATAAATTATAATATGAAAGATGCAAGGCAACACAAGCAATGTATATAATATGAATGCTATGAAAGTATGATGCTTGTATGAAATGATGCTTGCACAAAGTAAAGAGAGTAAGGGTTAGAGAGACAATGGATCAAACGCTAACACAAAGATTTGTTTCGAGGTTCGAGCACCTTGCTCTACATCCCCGCCTACACCACCGTGTAGGATTTCCACTATCTCAACTCCCACCGAGGGAACCTCTACCGAAGAGGATTTCTTACAACCCAAGGAGTACCGAACTCCTCTCTCAATACAAACAACAACACCTCACACTAGAGGTGTCAACCAACAACCACACCTCTACCTAAGAGGCTTACAAACACAATCCCAATCACCTCACACTTGAGGGATCCAAACCAATACCACTCCGATCACCTCTACCGAAGAGGGATTCACAAATAAAAGGAGGGTTACAACACAAGAGGTTTACAACAACAACTTCAAACTCTTTCTTTTCTCTTTTTCCACAAAACAAGATCCTAATAGTTTAGGATAGAAGATATGGCTCAAGTGTGGAAACTATGTGTTTTGGAAAACAAGAACTCAAAGAAAAACACTTGGGAAATTTCTTGTAAAAGATAAAGAATGAAAGCCAATACAAAAATCCCAAATTCCAATTTCTTTGATTTTTTCAAAACCCAAAAACACAAAGAATAAATCTTGTTAGCACTTAAAACTCTTTTAAAACTCTTTTAATCACTTTAGAAAACTGGTATTTTTCTTCTTGAAAAACTTAGCCAAAATCCCCAAAGAGATGGGGTTTATATAGCCCCTATACAAAACTAGCCGTTAGGCTGATGTGGCAGTTCTGACAGCCACCGGTCGACCGGCCCGGTCGACCGCCAACGGTCAAAAATGTGACCGTTGGGCACTAGCGGTCGACCGGCCCGGTCGACCGAAAAATCCCGAGAGCAGAGCTCTCACCTCGGTCGACCGACCCGGTCGACCGGTTCTGTGCTTAACAGACGTGCACATCTGTGCACATCGGTCGACCGGATCGGTCGACCGGCCCTTTGGTGCGGTCGACCGGCACGGTCGACCGACCAGCCTGTCAGCCCAAAAACCAGGTCAGAAATTTAGGGAAAATATTTTACAAAAATCTTTTATCATTTCTGAAAATTCCATAAAACTTGTTTTATCATTTTATGTTAAAACATAAACATGTGATAAAAATTTCAAGACAATATATCAACATATCAATTCATTTTTGTGTCTTGCAAATTTTATCAAAAACAAAAACCGGTATTTTTATCAAACTTGATTTTTCAAAACATGAATAGGGATATCAAAATAAGTTTGTTTAGCAAGTTAAACCATGTATGTATAACTAGAATACATCTACTATACATATAAAACATGTAAACTTGTTTTGATCAACTATTCATAAAAACCAAATATCAAATCATAAAACGTGTGTGTTTTGTGCACTTGAGCATATCAACTAAACTAAGCTTTACAAATGGATCTAAAAACTCTATCTAAACTAGGATACCTAAGTCTTCTTGACGATCTTCATCTTCAAGTAGACTTGCTCCAAAACGCGTGATCCTCCAAGTGCAAAGGTATGATCTTTAAGCTTTGGCACCGGAATCACCATGGAAAGCTTCTAAACATCTTGTTGAAGCTAATCACCAACTAATATCCTGTTAATGATCATGGAAAGCTTCTAAACATCTTGTTGAAGCTAATCACCAACTAATATCCTGTTAATGATCTGAAACTTAGAAACACAAGAATATTAGTAAACATAACTACATGAGTTGATCATCATCAAAACTAGAGTGGAAGGCCATTGGGCCAACAATATATATATATATATATATATATATATATATATATATATGCTTTATTTGTGCTTACTATATCTCTATATCTTTGAGCACAAATTTTAGTTATGCTAAGTTTGATTTCTTCAATGTCTATTATACTTCAATTGATTATGTTTCAATTGGTATCTTATACAAGCTTATGCATTATTTTATTTGGTATTTCATAAAGGGGGAGAAAATTTATATTTCATTTTTCAATTGGTTTTATTTACCCTTGATATTTTACTCCCACACTTTATGTTGAAATATGATTTAAAAAAAATGATATTGATTATTTTTGGTATCATATGCTCCTAATGAAAAATTACTTTCAATTGGTACTAATCTTTACTATTGATATCAAGATCATCTATATATTTTTTAATTGATATCAAAATTTTGGTTGAATTCTTTAAAATGATTTATTTACTTACAAGTGGTATTTAAATTTATATTAAAAATATTTGTTTTATGTACCTTCAATTGGTATGTTTTATTTATTTTCAATTGATATCATGATGCACGAAATTGATATATTTTTTCAATTGGTATCATAATGTTTTATTTTTGATTTCACCCCTTATTGATATTTTTTGTTTAAGACAAAAAAGGGGAGAACATTATTTCATTGTTTTCTTTGACCCCTTTGTTGATGATTGACAAAAAGGGGGAGAAGTATTTGAGTTTAATATGCATGTTTATTGTTTAATATGCATGTTTATTTTTTATTTGTAAGTTTATATCATAGTTGTTTCATATTGATATTTTTTTATTGTTGGTATCAAAAGCTTTTATTGATTATCTTCCAATTGGTATCAAGAATTTTTTTATTGATTGGTATCAAGAGCTTTTATGTTGCTTTTATTGATAAAGTGTTCACATTGAAATTTTTATGGGTATCAAGAGTAATTATTTAAAGAACATATTTATTTTAAAAAGGAAAAGGAATTTATTTTAAAAGTTTGGTATCAAGAGCATGTTCATTTCATTGTTTTATGCATGTTGATGCATATTCATGTTTAACATTCATGGCATATATTTATTGTTTATTGTTATGCATGAGTTAAGGGGGAGCTTCTTTGAAGCTTAACTTTAATCCATGTATATATAACTCCATGGGTTTTGTCATCAACAAAATGGGGGAGATTGTTGGCCCAGAGGCCTTCCACTCTAGTTTTGATGATGATTAACTCATGTAGTTATGGTTTACTAATAATCTTGTGATGTTTAGTTTCAGATACTTAACCAAGATATTAGTAGGTGATTAGCTTCAACAAAGGTATTTTGGAGCTTTCACATGCTGATTCAAGAGCCCGAGCGTCAAAGTTCATATCTAGCACTCGGTTGGAGTCAAGCTCGGTGGATCACGTTTGGATCGAGTCGACTTGGAGACGACGCTCTACAAGAAGACTTCGATACAGTGTTTAGTTTATTGTTTAGATCCATTGTTAAAGATTAGATAGTGTGATTTGCTCAAGTTCACAACACACACACGTTTCATGTTTATTAGTTTTCGGTTTTCGGTTTAACCGATCTTGGTTTTCATGAATAGAATTATATCAAAACAAGTTTACATGGTTTAATGTATATTAGATTTGTTCTATATACATCTATGCTTCAACTATTTAAACAAACTTAGTTTGATAGTTTATTTCATGAGTTCAGAATTTTGGTATTTTAATAAAACTTATTTTCGGATTTAAATGTCAAAAACAGTGATATAGATATCTTTCATGTATATTGGATTCTATCCATATACTACATGCTTAAATATTGTTTCTATATCATGATTTTGTATTTGGATGTGTTTTGGAAAAATCGGATTTCCATTTCAAAAATCCTAGTTTTGGAAAATACGGATTTGGTTTTCGGCAAAATTTCTAAATTACAAAAATAGTTCAAAATGTTTGTAACATGGTTTGATTTTACTCAAACATATTTGTATATCAAAGTATTATACTGAAACTATTTTTGTAGATTTTTAGAGATTTTATGGGATTTAATTGGATAATAAAAACTCAAGTTTTAAATCCTATAATCAGCCCTGCCAGGCTTTGGCGGTCGACCGGGCCGGTTGACCGGACCCAGAGTCGGTCGACCGGACCGGTCGACCGACATGCACAAGGACGTGCACGCAGACCAGCCACTTAGGCCGGTCGACCGACTGAAAGTGCCCCACTCTCGGGTGGGGGCGGTCGACCGAACGGTCGACCGTGAGGCTTGGCACAGTCGACCGAGCGGTCGACCGGCCAGAGAGTCGTTGCTCTCTGGATTTGACACGGTCGACCGGGCGGTCGACCGCTGGGCTCAACGGTCACTTTTTTGACCGTTGGCCGGTCGACCGGTCGGTCGACCAGAAGGTCAATTTTGACTTTGTCAGCTGCCAACGGACAAAATTTTTATGGGGATTATATATACCCCATTTGAAGTGGGTTTTAGTAAGAATTTCAAGAGCCAAAAATTCCTATACTCTCTAGTGTTTTTATATAAGTTTCAAAAGAGTTTTGGGCTTTGAAGTTTACATTTGATTTGGTGTTTTTATAGGGTTTGGAAAATCAAAGAAAAGTGATTTCGGGAAAAGTATTTTGGTTCATCTTCTTTATCCTTATTTCTAGTTTTTCCCAAAGATTTTCTTTGAGTATTTATTTTTCATTCCTTGTGTTTTTCTCACACTTGAGCTATCATTTTATCCTATCTATTAGGATCTTTGTTTTGTGGGAAAAGAAGTTGTTTGTGGTTAGATAGACCACCTAGTTGTAAACCCTCCTAATTTGTGATATCCCTCTTGTGTAGAGGTTGATTATTGGAGTGGTGGTTGGCTCCCTCTAGTGAGAGGTGGAGGTTGTGTTGGTATCCCTCTTAGGGAAGAGGTGGATTGTGTTTGTATTGACTTTGTGCCTATCCCTCATTTGTGAGGTTGATATTGGTGGCTTTGTGACTAGCCTCTAAGTGTAGAGGTTGTGTTGTAATTGAGAGAGGAGTCGTGTACTCTCGGTTATTGTATTGCCCCAAATCCTCAGTGGAGGTTCTCTGTGTGGACAAGTTAGTGGAAATCCTTCTGTGTGAAGGCGGGACGTAGAGCTGTGTGCTCGAACCTCGAAACATATCCGTGTATTAGCGATTGATCCACTTTCTCTTAACTCTCTCTATTACTTTGTGCATCTATTCATATTGCCATATCATATACATGCTTGTGTTGTTTGTGTGTGCCTCACTTGTGTTTAACCACGAGAGCTTCATATAACACCTCAACTCTTATTCAGAGGAATCAAGAGGAGTTAGTCCAGAGCCCTTCACCGGGAATTCGACTACACTAGTTGGTTACATTAAGTATGCTGCAATTAAGTTTTAATTTCCGCATTTTGTTCATTAGATTAGCCGTACACCTATTCACCCCCTCTAGGTGTACTTACAATTAGTATCAGAGCCTACGCTTCTGATATTAGGTTTAACCACCTAGGAGTGTGATCTTGGTTTTGGCCCGGTCGACGACTGAAACCACCCCACTCTCGGGTGGGGGCCGGTCGATCGGGCGGTCGACCGATGGCTTTGGCCCGGTCGACCGGGCGATCGATTGGAGGCACAATGGTCATAAAAATGACAGCTGGCCGGTCGACTGGGCGGTCGACCGGAAGGGCAATTTTGCCCTTTCCTGGCTGCCAACGAGCAGAATTTTTGAGAGGGTATAAATACCCATCTCTTGAACTGGTTTCTTTATGGTTTTTGAGAGCAAAATTTTTTCATCTTTTTAAGTGTTTTAGCAAAAAGTTTAAAAGAGTTTTTTTGCCAAAAGATTCATTATTTATTTGTTTTAAAGGGTTGAAAAATTCAAAAAAAAAAAAGAGAAGTCTTTGGGTATTATTTTTGATCTTCATTTCTATTATATCCTAGAAGTTTTCTCAAGTATTTTCTTTGTGATTTTGATTTCTAAACTCTTTGTTTTCTCACACTTGAGCTATCTATCTATCCTATCAATTAGGATCTTATTTTTGGTGAGAAAATTGATTTGTGGTCTTTGAGATCACCAAGAGTTGTAACCTTCTTTTATTTGTGGGTATCCCTCTTGTGTAGAGGTAATTGTGGAGGTTGAGTTTGGTTGTATTGGTATCCCTCTAAGTGTAGAGGTGATTGTGGTTGGTTTGACTTTGAGCTTATCCCTCTAGTGAGAGGTGACTGTTATTTGGCTTAGTGCCCTATCCCTCTATTGAGATGTTGATCTTGTGCGGCGTAGTGCCTTGCCTCTAGTGTAGAGGTTGTTGTTGGTTGAGAGAGAAGTTGTGCACTCCAAGTTTGTATTACTCAAATCCTCAGTGGAGGTTCCCTGTGTGGGAAGTCCTGTGTGGACGTTATAGTAGAAATCCTTCTATGTGAAGGCGGGGATGTGGAGCAGTGGCTTGAACCTAGAAACATATCTCAGTGTTTGTGATTGATCCACTATCTCTAAACTCTCTCTTATATTGTGCCTTACATTATTTCATATTGTTCATATCATACTTATATGCCTGGTATTATTTGTGTGCCTCACTTGTGTTGAACCAAGAGAGCTTCATATAACACCTCAACTCTTATTTAGAGGAATTTAGAGGAGATAGTCTAGAGCCCTTCACCAGGAATTCAGCTACACTCTTTGGTTACACTAAGTGTGTTGCAATTAGTTTTTCATTTGTCATTAGATTAGCCATATACCTATTTACCCCCTCTGGTGTACTTTAATTGGTATTAGAGCCTACGCTCCTGATATTAGGTTTAACAACCTAAGAGTGAGATCTTGGTTAGCTAATCTATAATTGTATTTGCACATATATAGTTTACACTCATGGACTTCATGACCCCTCCTATGTTTGATGTTTCTAACATCAATGTATGGAAGCTTAAGATGAGTATGTACTTAAAAACTCTAGGAATGCATGTGTACCTTGCTACTACCAAGAAATCCTATCTTGGTAATAACAAGCATATAGAGGCTAATGCACAAGCCTTAGGGGCACTTAGTGTACTCTAAGCAAAGAACATTTATCTATTATTTCTTATTGTGATTCCGCTTTTGTAGTGTGGAACACTTTGACCTCTCCCGCGTTACAAACGAAAAAATATGTGAAGGATGAATCTAGTGGAGATGAGTCCGACCAACCTTGCTACATGGTCCAAGGGAATGACTCCCTTGAGGTAAACTCAGATACTCAACTAGATGATAGTGCTAGTTCTTCCGGTGATGACTATATGGATGCCGATGCTTTAAATGAAGAACTATCTCTTGTATGTGAAAATTTGCTAGAAAAATTTCAAGTTTTGAAAAAGAAAACTTTTAAAATAAAAGAAGAAAATAAGGATTTGTTTTCAAAACTTAACATGGCTTTGCAAGAAAAGGATAAGATTTCTAATGATAGGGACTCATTGAAATCCCAACTTGTTCTTGTGTTAAATGAAAACAAAATCTTAAAATGCAAAAATGATTGTGATGATGTTTTGAAAAAAAAATGAGACTTTGACTTCAAAACTTGAAATTAGTTTAAAAGAAAACCAAACTTTGAAAAAAAAATTGCTCCAATTTCAAAGGAATTGGATTTAGTTTCCAAGAAAAATATTTCTTTGAAAAATGATTTAGATACTCATGTTTGCTATACTTTATCATCTAGGGCACCTATTGCATGCTCTACCTCTTCTTCTATTATTGAAAATGATATAACTATGCTAAAGAAAAGTGTTGATTGTCTGGGCTCCACTTTGAGCCAATGTGTCATAAACCACACACGATTGGAATCCATATTTCACAAGAAACATGCTCCTCCTGTGCATGCGCACAAACTACGGCATACACATGTTTCTTACGTTCATATACATAACACCATATATGCTCACATGTACACATGTACACATTGTGGACGTAAGGGTCACCTTACAAAATTTTATTATGATAGATTACATACTTCAAATTTTGCAAATAAATTTGTTTGGGTTGGAAAAGGTGCTAACCCCCATGGACCCAATAGAGTATGGGTACCAAAATCCACTCCTACTTTATTTGATGTAGGTGTGGCTCTCATATGATGTGAGAGGTGTTGGTGCCTTGAGGTGAATGCGTTTCGACCTATATGGTGATACTATTGGATGCATCACTTTTAAGGGAAGGTTGGTGGGAGGACACCATGGTTTGTGTTAGCCCAGAGACCCATCACTCTAGTTTTGATGATTATTAACTCATGTAGTTATTGTTTACTAATAATCTTGTGCTTAATTAGTTTCAAATATTTGATCAAGATCTTAGTAGGTGTTTGGCTTCAACAAAGGAGTTTTAGAGCTAACACATGTAGATTCAAGAGCTCATGCGTCAAAATCGCATCTAGCACTCGGTTGGAGTCAAGCTCGTTGGATCGTGTTTGGATCGAGTAAACTTGGAGAAGGAGTTCTACAAAAAAAACTTCGATTTTTTTAGTTTAATTATGTTTAGATCTTGTGTAAAGATAGATAGTGTTGATATGCTCAAGTTCACACACACACACACAAAAGTTTAAAGTTTATTGGTTTTGCTTTTCGGTTTAACCGGTTTTGGATTCATATCAAAAACATAGATATATATCTTATATGTATATTGGATTCTATCCATATACAATATGCTTCAAATTTGTTTCAATATCATGTTTTTGTATTTACATGAGTTTTGGAGAAAACGGTTTTCCATTTCAAAAATCCAAGTTTTAGAAAATACTGATTTATGTTTAAAGCCTAATTTCTATATCACAAAAATAGTTCAAATTGTTTATAATATGTGTTGAATTTTAGTCACACATATTTGTTATTCAAAGATCTTAAAAGAACTTAATTTTATGGAATTTATGTGATTTTATGGGATTTGATTGAAGTTAAAAAGACAAGTTTTTAATACCCAAATTCCCAGCCAGACTGCACTGGCGGTCGACGGGACCAGTGGTCGGTTGACTGTCACGGTCGACCGATGTGCACGGGACGTGCACAAAGACCAGCCACTCGGCCGGTCGACCGCGCGGCCGACCGACTGAAAGCACCCCTCTCGAGTGGGGGCCGGTCGACCGGGAGGTCGACCGAGGCACAACGGTCATAAAAATGACCGTTGGTCGGTCGACCGGGAGGTAGACCGGAAGGGCATTTCTGCCCTTTTCTGGCTGCCAACAGGCAGATTTTTGAGAGGTTATATATATGCCTTCTCTTGAGTTATTTTTAACAAGTTTTTAGAGAGCAATTTTTTCATCTTTACAAGTGTTTAACAACAAGTTTTTAAAAGAGTTTTTGGGCTTAAAGATTTTATCTTTGTTTGTTTTCAAGGGTTGAAAAAATAAAAAATAAAGTATTTGGGATATTGATTTTGATCTTCATTTCTATCTTGTTCTAGTTATTTTCCCAAGTATTTTTATTTTTGTTTTGATTTTCAAACACCTTGATTTCTCACACTTGAGCTATCTATCTATCCTATCTATTAGGATCTTGTTTTGGTGAGAAAATTAGTTTGTCGTCTTTGAGATCACCAAGAGTTGTAACCTTCCTCGTATTTGTTGGTATCCCTCTTATGTAGAGGTGATTGTGGAGGTTGTGTTTGGTTGTGATGGTTCCCTCTAAGTGTAGAGGTGATTGTTGGAGTGTTGGCTTTGTGCCTATCCCTCTAGTGAGAGGTGATTGTTGTTTAGCTAAGTGCCCATCCCTCTAAGTATAGAGGTGATTGTTGTTGTGCCTTGCCTCTTGTGCAGGGGTTGTGTTTGTTGGAGAGAGGAGTTGTGTACTCCTGAATTGTATTACCCAAATCCTCAGTAGAGGTTCTCTGTGTGGGAAGTCGTGTGTGGACGATATAGTGGAAATCCTTTTATGTGAAGGCGGGGACGTAGAGCAGTGGCTCGAACCTTGTAACATTTCTCGGTGTTTGCGATTGATCCACTTTCTCTAAACTCTCTCTCTCTTATATTGTGCCTTGCATTATTTCATATTGTTCATATCATACTTATATGCTTAGTATTGTTTGTGTGCCTCACTTGTGTTGAACCAAGAGAGTTTTATATAGCACCTCAACTCTTATTTAGAGAAATTTAAAGGAGATAGTTCAGAGCCTTTCACCGGGAATTCGGCTACACTCTTTGGTTACACTAAGTGTATTGTAATTTATTTTTAATTCTGCATCATTTGTCATTAGATTAGCCATACATCTATTCACCCCCCTCTAGGTGTATTTTCAATTGGTATCAGAGCCTACATTCCTGATATTAGATTTAACCACCTAGCAGTGAGATCTTAGTTAGCTAATCTCTATTTGCATTTGTACACTTATTTGTTTACACACACTCATGGATTTCATGACCCCTTCTATGTTTGATGTTTCTAACATCAATGTATGGAAGTTAAGATGCGTATGTACCTAAAAACCCTAGGAATGCATGTGTACCTTGCCACTACCAAGAAATCTTATCTTGATAATAGTAAGCATATAGAGGCCAATGCACAAGCCATAGAGGCACTTAGATGCACTCTTAGTAAAGAACATTTATCTATGGTTTCTCATTGTGATTCCGCTTTTGCAGTGTGGAACACTTTGACCTCTCCCCGCTACAAACGATGAAATATGTGAAGGAGGAATCTAGTGGAGATGAGTCCGACCAATCTTGCTACATGGTCCAAGGGAATGACTCCTTTGAGGTAATCTCGGACACCCATCTAGATGATTGTGCTAGTTCTTCAAGTGATAATTATATTGATGCTGATACATTAAATGAAGAACTATCTTTAGTTTGTGAAAACTTGCTTGAAAAATATCAAGTTTTGAAAAAGAAAAACTTTAAACTAAAAGAAGAAAATAAAAATTTGTTTTGTAGACTTGACTTGATTGTGTGAGAGAGGGATGAGAATTCAAATGATAGGGACTCATTGAAATCCCAACTTGACCTTTCCTTAAAGGAAAATGAATTTTTTAAGAATAAAAATGATTGTAATGATGTTGTAAAGAAAAATAAAACCTTATTTTCAAAACTTGATTTTGTTTTAAAAGAAAATGAATCTTTGAAAAATAAAATTGATTTAATTTCAAAGGAATTGGACTTGGTTTCTAAGAAAAATATTTCTTTGAAAAATGATTTAGATACTCATGTTTGTCATGCTTCATCATCTAATGTATCTATTGCATGCTCCACCTCTTCTTCTATTATTAAAAATAATATATGTGCTTTAAATAAGAGTGTTGATTGTTTGGGCTCCACTTTGAGCCAATGTGTTATGGATCACAAGAAATTGGAATCCATGTTTCGCAAAAAATATGCACCACATGTTCATGTACACCATACACGGCACACACACACGCTTCTCATATTCACACACATGACACTAGGTATGCTCATGTGTACACATGTACACATTATGGATGAAAGAGCCACCTTACAAAATTTTGTTATGATAGACTAAATGACTCAAATTTGCAAATAAGTTTATTTGGGTTAGGAAAGGTGCTAACCCCCATGGACCCAATAGAGTATGGATACCAAAAGCCACTCCTATTTTATTTGATGTAGGTGTGGGCTCTCGCTTGACGTGAGGGCATTGGTGCCTTGAAGTGAATGCGTTCTGAGCTATATGGTAACACTTTTGGATGCATCACTTTCAAGAGAAGTTTGGTGGGAGGACCACCATGGTTTGAAGATATAGAGATTGCCCTAATGGTTTTGGTAACTATCTCTAACTCCTTATTTTTTTACATGTTTTTAGATTGTTGATTTTTAGCATGTTTTAGTTTTCATGATTATTATGCTAAATGTCATGATAATTAGACTTGTGATGTACATATGTAATATTTGAGATACACCCATGTTTTATATGGATTTATATTATTTTTGTATTCTCACTTTAATTTAGCTATGTTGTATATCCTAATTTAAGATATGTGCATTTACATAATGATCATATTGGTTTATGTTTATAATTTTGCGCTTCATGTTTTGATTACATGTTTGGATGTAGCCTTCATTAAAACTTGTGTATATACTTGTACAACTAATGAGTCACAATTGATTCTTGTATGTTTACGCTTAATTGCTCATTTGTGCCCATTAGATGTACTAGTATAGCTTAGTTTTGATGATTCTTACATTTCAACTTGTATTCCCTATTTTGTACATGTTTTTCATGTTTAACTATATGTATATGTCAATTTTGCCAAAACTTTAAGATTTATATGTATACCCTTGAGTCACTTGTTTTTTATACAAAATTTTTATTATGGACTCATTTGTGTTTGGGATATGTATGTATACTTCTAGTTTAGACAAAACATACATATACCTTGAAGTATATTTAGGTTTGATGTTTTTCATGTTTCTTTTTAAAGGAATTTCATTTGAGCTTAAATGCCCTATTTCCATGATTTTGTTAATTACATGTCTTTTACACTCTATGTTTGATGTTTACTCATGATTTGTTTCCATGAGATTATATGAGATTTATTGCTAATTGAGTATTGATGATTGTGTGATTTTCATGTTTTCATGGATATATTCTTAATTTATTTTTTACTTGAAGGATTTCGTACTAGTTTTCAAGATTATCATAAAACTAGTTGCGTATTTCTTCATTTTGGAAGAGTTTTCAATCATGTTAAAATATTTTCAAATTCTATTTTTGAAAACCCCTTCCTTTCAAGGGCGGTTGGATGTGCGACCATGGCTTGTATGCTCAAAATTGAAAATCTATTTAAACATGTGCATGAATAGGGAGGTAGTATGAGTTGTATACTTGATCCTCATTGTATTTTCAATTGGTATCACAATTGATATTCTTAAGTTTGTATACTCATATTTGTGTTTTCTATATATGTATTGCTTCAAAATTCAAATAGTATTAATTTCGATTGGTATTTACATTTTCATGCATATATATATGATTTGATTGTACTTACAATATCTTTACATCTTAAAGCACAAATTATGTTTATGCTAAGCTTGATTTAGTCCTTAATGTCAATTATTTTTCAATTGATATCTTATACAAGCTTATGCATTATTTTTATTAGTATTTCATAAAGGGGGAGAAAAATTCATGTTTTATATTTCAATCGGTTTTATTTTCAATTGGTATATTACTGTCATTTTTATGATGAAAAAATACTTTGTTTTGGTATATGCTAACATTTTTAATATTGGTATCATATTTTATTTTAAATTGGTATCTATATTGATATGAGTTATGTTTACCTAAAACAATTTGATTTTTACTTTCAATTGGTATCAAGATTTCCAATATATATATATTTCAATTTGTATCAAAAACATACAATGTTTCATTTTCTATTGATATCAAAATTTACAAGATATTTTAAATTTGTATCAAGATATTTTCAATTGGTATCTTTTAGTATCTAAAAAAATTTTTGTTTACTTTCAATTGGTATCTCAAAAATGTTTCGTTAATTTTCAATTGGTATCATAATATTTTGATGTATACCTTTATCATAAATTGATATATTTTTCAATTGGTATTATAATGTTTTAATATGTATTGCTTATATGCAAGGGAAGCTTAACATCTTCTCTATGTATAGATTCATGTTGAGTGTATCTCATATTGAGGAGCTTGACCTCTCTTCTCTATGCCTTACACGTGTGTAGAGGGGGCTTCACATCTCCTTTTATAAATTGTATATTATGCATTATGTGATTAGGGTTTAGTCATCTCTTTTTCATGTAATGCATGTATGCAGGGGGAGTTAACTTTACATCTTTTCTCTTCATGAATGTATATCACATATACATCCTTCTTCGTTGATTTGACAAAAAGAGGGAGAAATTTTTTTTTGAGTTTATTTATGCCCCTTTGTTGATGATTTGACAAAAAGGGGGAGAGAAATATTTGGAGTTTTATATATACATGTTTTGAGAATTTATATATGCAAATGCATGTTTATGTCATTTATATGCACATTTATTTTTCAATTAGTATCAGAGCATATATGTTTTGTTTATGCAAAAAAAAAAAAAGAAAAAGTATTCTTTATTTATGCATATATGTGTTATTTGGTTTATGCATTCACTGAATATCTTTATTATTTATTACTATGCATGAGTTAAGAGGGAGCTTTTATGAAGCTTAACTTTAATCTATGCATATATAACTCCATGAGTTTTGTCATCATCAAAAAGGGGGAGATTGTTGGCCCAGAGGCCCATCACTCTAGTTTTGATGATGATTAACTCATGTAGTTATAGTTTACTAATGATCTTGTGCTTAATTAGTTTCAGATATTTGATCAAGATCTTAGTAAGTGTTTGGCTTCAACAAAGGAGTTTTGGAGCTAACACATGTAGATTCAAGAGCTCGCGCGTCAAGATCGCATCTAGCACTCGGTTGGAGTCAAGCTCGTTGGATCGTGTTTGGATCGAGTCTAGATCGAGTCGACTTGGAGAAGGAGTTCCACAAGAAGACTTCGGTTTGTTTAGTTTAGTTATGTTTAGATCTTGTGTAAAGATAGATAGTGTTAATATGCTCAAGTTCACACATACACATAAGTTTAAAGTTTATTAGTTTTGATTTTCGGTTTAACGGTTTTAGATTTCATATAAAAAACATAGATATATATCTTATATGTATATTGGATTCTATCCATATGCTTCAAATTTGTTTCAATATCATGTTTTTGTATTTACATGAGTTTTGGAGAAAACGGTTTTCCATTTCAAAACTCCAAGTTTTGAAAAATACCGATTTATGTTTAAAGCCTAATTTCTATATCACAAAAATAGTTCAAATTGTTTATAATATGTGTTGAATTTTAGTCACACATATTTGTTATTCAAAAATCTTAAAAGAACTTAATTTTGTGAAATTTATGTGATTTTATGGGATTTAATTGAAGTTAAAATGACAATTTTTCAATACCCAAATCCCCAGCAAGACTGCACTGGCGGTCGACTGGGCGGTCGACCGGACCAGTGGTCGGTCGACCGTCATGGTCGACCGATGTGCACGGGACGTGCACAAAGGCCAGCTACTCAGCCGGCCGACCGCACGGTCGACCGACTGAAAGCACCCCACTCTCGGGTGGGGCTCGGTCGACCGGGCGGTCGACCAGAGGCACAACAGTCATAAAAATGACCGTTGGCCAGTCGACCGGCCAGTGGACCGGAAGGGCATTTCTGCCCTTTCTTGGCTGCCAACGGGTAGATTTTTGAGAGGCTATATATATGCCTTCTCTTGAGTTATTTTTAACAAGTTTTTAGAGAGCAATTTTCCCCACCTTTACAAGTGCTTAACAACAAGTTTTTAAATGAGTTTTTGGGCTTAAAGATTTTAGCTTTCTTTGTTTTCAAGGGTTGGAAAAATCAAAGAAAAATATTGTATTTAGGATATTGATTTTGATCTTCATTTCTATCTTGTTCTAGTTATTTTCCCAAGTATTTTTCTTTTTGTTTTGATTTCCAAACACCTTGATTTCTCACACTTGAGCTATCTATCTATCCTATCTATTAGGATCTTGTTTTAAGAAAATTGGTTTGTGGTCTTTGAGATCACCAAGAGTTATAACCTTCCTTGTATTTCTTGGTATCCCTCTTGTGTAGAGGTGATTGTGGAGGTAGTGTTTGGTTGTGTTGGTATCCCTCTAAGTGTAGAGGTGATTGTTAGAGTGTTGGCTTTGCGCCTATCCCTCTAGTTAGAGGTGATTATTGTTTGGCTAAGTGCCCATCCCTCTAAGTGTAGAGGTGATTGTTGTTGTGCCTTGCCTCTTGTGTAGAGGTTATGTTTGTTGGAGAGAGGAGTTGTGTACTCCTAAATTGTATTACCCATATCCTCAGTGGAGATTCCCTGTGTGGGAAGTCCTGTGTGGATGATATAGTGGAAATCCTTCTGTGTGAAGGCGGGGACGTAGAGCAGTGGCTCAAACCTCGAAAAATATCTCGGTGTTTGCGATTGATCCACTATCTCTAAACTCTCTCTCTCTCTTATATTGTGCCTTGCATTATTTCATATTGTTCATATCATACTTATATGCTTGGTATTGTTTGTGTGACTCACTTGTGTTGAACCAAGAGAGCTTTACATAGCACCTCAACTCTTATTTAGAGGAATTTAAAGGAGATAGTTCAGAGCCCTTCACCGGGAATTCGGCTACACTCTTTGGTTACACTAAGTGTGTTGCAATTTATTTTTTAATTCTGCATCATTTGTCATTAGATTAGCCTTACACCTATTCACCCCCTCTAGGTGTACTTTCACTATTGGTATCGACAAAGATGCATGGGAGTTTCACTAACTTACAAAAACAAGTAGAGTTAATAACTTCTATAGATCATCAAAACTTAGGAGTCAAGCATGAAATAATAAAGTGAGTCTACTTTTTATTAAGTTAGAGTTAAAACCCTCATCGTAAGATATCACAACTCTTGTTTGCACAAGGCTTGTTTGTCACTTATTGATTCGTTTGGGTTGTTCAAGTAAGTTATTAGAGATGAGTGGATTAGTAGTTAGCTAGCCATGCTATAAAGAAGTTTGCCAGACATGGTAAATGAAAACAAAAGAGAAGATGAGAAGAGAGAAAACATACTAAGCTAGTGCAAGTAAAAGCAAGGTAAAAACATAAAGAAAAATGTGGTAAAGGAAGAACTTCACTTGTATTTGATTGTCACCTTCAAGATACTAGCTTCACACTCTCTCTCTCTCTCTCTCTCTCTCTCTCTCTCTCACACACACACACACACACACACACACACACACACACACACACACACACACACACTCTAATGGCTATCCTAATACACTCTTTAGTTACATTAAGTGTGTTGCAATTTGTTTTTAATTCCGCATCATTTGTCATTAGATTAGCCATACACCTATTCACCTTCATCTAGGTTTATTTTCAGTTTGGAGACCTAGAGCTTGCCCTAATGTTTTTGGTAACTATCTCTAACTCCCATTTAGTTTACATGCTTTTCATATTGTTGATTTTTAGAATGTTTTAGTTTTTCATGATTGTTATTAAATGCCATGTTATTTAGACTTTTGACATACATGTATAGTAATTGAGATACACCTATGTTCATATGGATCCATATTTTGTGTTCTCACTATACTTTAACTATTATGTATATCATAACTCTAAAACATGTGCATTTACATAATGATCATATTGATTATGTTTTGTTTTATGCTATTGACTACTTGTTTAGATATAGTTTTCATTAAAACTTATGTATATACTTGTATAGCTAATGAGCCACATTTGATTCTTGTATGTTTGTGCCTAATTGCTCATTTGTACCCATTAGATGTATTAGTATAGCCTAGTTTTGATGATTCTCACATTTAACTTGTATTCCCTATGTTGTATTCATAATTATATGTTTCGCTTCATGTATATGTTAGTTTTGTTTAAAACTTTAGATATACATGTATACCCTTGAGTCATTTTCTTTTCATGCAAACTTTCTTTATGGACTCATTTGTGCTTAGGGATATGTTTGTATACTTTTTATTTTTAACTAAACATACATATACCTTGAAGTATATTTAATTTTGATGATTTTCATGTTTTTGGTAAGAAATTTCATATGAGCTTTATTGCCTATTTTCTTGATTATACTTTTCACATAATTCTTGTACACTCACATTACTTGATGTTTTCTCATAACTTTATTTTCATGAGTCTTATATGTGCTTTATAGACTTTGAGTGTCAATTGTTGAGTGATTTTCATGTTTTCATATCCATATTCTTATTTTATTCCTTGCTTAAAGGACTTCGTACTAGTTTTCAAGATTATCAGAAAACTAGTTGCGTACTTCTTCAAGATTATCATAAAACTAGTTTTCAAGATTATCATAAAAATGACCGTTGGCCAGTCGACCGGCCAGTTGACCGGAAGGGCATTTCTGCCCTTTCCTGGCTGCCAACGGGCAGATTTTTGAGAGGCTATATATATACCTTCTCTTGAGTTGTTTTTAACAAGTTTTTAAAGAGCAATTTTCCCCACCTTTACAAGTGCTTAACAGCAAGTTTTTAAAGAGTTTTTGGGCTTAAAGATTTTATCTTTGTTTGTTTTCAAGGGTTGGAAAAATCAAAGAAAAATATAGTATTTGGGATATTGATTTTGATCTTCATTTCTATCTTGTTCTAGTTATTTTCCCAAGTATTTTTCTTTTTGTTTTGATTTTCAAACACCTTGATTTCTCACGCTTGAGCTATCTATCTATCCTATCTATTAGGATCTTATTTTGAGAAAATTGGTTTGTGGTCTTTGAGATCACCAAGAGTTGTAACCTTCCTTGTATTTGTTGGTATCCCTCTTGTGTAGAGGTGATTGTGGAGGTAGTGTTTGGTTGTGTTGGTATCCTTCTAAGTGTAGAGGTGATTGTTGGAGTGTTGGCTTTGCGCCTATCCCTCTAGTGAGAGGTGATTATTGTTTGGGTAAGTGACCATCCCTCTAAGTGTAGAGGTGATTGTTGTTGTGCCTTGCCTCTTGTGTAGAGGTTGTGTTTGTTGGAGAGAGGAGTTGTGTACTCCTAGATTGTATTACCCAAATCCTCAGTGGAGATTCCCTATGTGGGAAGTCCTGTGTGGACGATATAGTGGAAATCCTTCTGTATGAAGGCGGGGACGTAGAGCAGTGGCTCAAACCTTAAAACATATCTCGGTGTTTGCGATTAATCCACTATCTCTAAACTCTCTCTCTCTCTTATATTGTGCCTTGCATTATTTCATATTGTTCATATCATACTTATATGCTTGGTATTGTTTGTGTGACTCACTTGTGTTGAACCAAGAGAGCTTTACATAGCACCTCAACTCTTATTTAGAGAAATTTAAAGGAGATAGTTCAGAGCCCTTCACCGGGAATTCGGCTACACTCTTTGGTTACACTAAGTGTGTTGCAATTTGTTTTTTAATTCTGCATCATTTGTCATTAGATTAGCCTTACACCTATTCACCCCCTCTAGGTGTACTTTCACTATTGGTATCGACAAAGATGCATGGGAGTTTCACTAACTTACAAAAACAAGTAGAGTTACTAACTTCTATAGATCATCAAAACTTAGGAGTCAAGCATGAAATAAGTAAGTGAGTCTACTTTTTATTAAGTTAGAGTTTTTGTGATAACATTTCTTGTGACTCGCTACTACGGAGGAATCGCAAAAGCAATAACATTTCTTGTGATTGCTTTTTGCCGATCAAATTTTGGCACCGTTGCCGGCGAGAGAACGACTATTGTTCAATTCTAAAGATTTTTCTTTGTTCTTTTGTGTAGGAGAAGTACCAAGAAGCTCACTATCACGGGAAGCGAAAGTGGTGGCCAAAGACGTTGAACGAGGATTCATTTGCCCTCGAAAAATTCGTGTAAAAGCGAGTTTATCCGATTGAAGTACTAACGAACTCTTCTGCAGGGTTGCTGAAAACTGCTCAAATTGCTTTCTCAAAATTTTTTAGTTTCCTTGAATGCTTCACCTTATACATGTGTAATAAACTCAACAGAAATCCATTTGTTACTTAATTGAAATTTGGATTAGACTCTTGCATTTTGGGCACGTATCTATTTCAATTCATCTCAATTTCTATTGAAGAGTGCTGGAGAAAAGGTACGTGTACATTCATATAGAATAGGACCAACATTTTGGAGTGATTTATCGCTTTGAGTGTTATCTTGTTGTGAATAAACTGTACACTTGCACAATTGACATTAAGAGCAAAATCCCAAATAAACAAGATAAGGTGGGGATTTCATCACCCTTTCTTAACCCAAAAACCATCTCCAAGTGCACTCACACTATCCCAAGCCTTAACTAAAAATTGATAGACGTTGGCCCTAGAGACATATCGGACTCACTAAGAGATTAACCGAAGGTGAAAATTGCAAGAACTATACTCCTGCAAAATCGGTGTCTAAGGAAAGTGGATTGAGAGGTAAAGCCTCGAAAGCTCCGTGGTTTGGCGTAATTAAGGCCCGTGGCTCACGCCCGGATACCACCCACCGAGTTTTGCCCTTTTCTGGCCGATTAGCTTATAGTCGAGTTCCTGCAACAATCTCCCCCAGAGAATTGACCAGTTAAGAGTCGTCTAGGTCCAGATACCTTAGACTAAGGCTTTTAGTTGTTTTTCTTTCTTTTGTTTGTTTATTTTATTCTTTTCGATTGTTTGTTATCTTTACGTTGTTTGTGGTGTGCTGCATGCAAGAGTGGATCAGAGATCCTTTAACTTTCAGATTAACCAGAAACACTTCTCTACCCTTGCATCCAGAACCGGTGATGGCATTGCTTCGGGACAGGTTTTACCCGATCAGAACCTCATTACCTTCTTGTATAAAACTACCTGAGGCAAATGGAAATAATTTTTAATTAAAGCCTCAATTCATCAACACTCTTCCAAAGTTTCATGGTTTAGAATCAGAGGACGCATACTTCTTTGTTAGGGAATTTGAAGAAGTGTGCCTCATGATGCGTATTCCCTAGTTAGGAGACGATGCCGTTAGGTTACGTTTCATCCCCTTTTCCCTAAAGGACCTAACTAAAAAATGGTTATACAGTTTGGCTGTAGATTCAGTTACAACGTGGGACGATTTCGTCAAGGCCTTCTTGAAGGAATTCTACCCAATTCACAAAACTGCCCTCATTAGAAAGAATATCATGCAGTTCAGGCAAGAACCGAGCGAACTATTTTGGAGATACTTTGAGTGATTTAATGATCTCCTAGCTCAGTGCCCTCATTATGGTGTGGAGAAATGACGTCAGTGCTAGATTCTCTACGATGGTTTAGATTATCAAACGAAAACCCTGTTAGAAACCATGTATCAGGGAGGGTTCTTGCAAAAGGATGAGAATCAGCGTTGGGATTTATTTGAGGATTTAGCTGAGAAAACCCTTTAATGGGAGCCAGCCTTAGAAAAACCAAGGAATTCACAATCTATAACTTCAAAAGGAGGGCTCCTATCTCTTGAATCATCCATAACTACAGAAGCTAAGATTGTAACCCTAATGAGGAGAATAGAGGCTCTAGAAATAAAAGAGCCAGCCAATGTCAACCAAATCAACCCACCACCAATTCACAATCCAAGTTGTTCATACTGTCAGGCACCAAACCATATCTTTGAAGAGTGTCCTGTTTTTCATACTCAGTAAGTGCCACCGGAACATATGAATGCGGCCTACTTACGATCGCAACACAATCCCTACTCGCAAACATACAATCCCGATTAGAGGAATCTTCCAAATTTCTCTTGGGCCCAGAATAATCCTCCCAGGCCTAGTTTCTCTAACAATTTTCACCATCCCAGTCCTCCACCAAATTTTCTCAGTCAAGCTCTATCTTCCTCCTTCCAAAGTTCGCCAATGGAAAAGAAATTCAGTAAATTGGAGGAGAGCGTGGAAGCTTTTATGAAGTCCTAAGCCGCTTCATGTAACATCAGGGACAAACGCTGAGCAACCATTCACAGGCTATATCGAGATTGGAAATGCAAATGAGTCAGTTAGCTAGCTCTCTAAGTGAAAGACCAAAGGGTACTTTACCTAGTCAGCCGCTAGTTAACCGTAAGAACTCCAATCAAGCGTATGAAATTCAGGATCCGTTGATCAACCAGTGCAATGCTGTTCACACACTTCGATCTGGAAAGAAGGTGGATAACTAGGTCTACCAACAAAAAAATTCTGTCCATATTGATCCTACTCCAGCCTCCACCTCTGCTAGTTCCTCCCAATCTGCTCCACAAACATCTGACGAGGACAAAACTACTGAACAAGTACATAAGCCTGTAGCACCCTTTCCCAATAGGCTTAGAATAATAATAAGAATATGCACATGGAGAAGATGCTTAAGAAGTTTAACCAGGTCAAACTGAATGTACCTCTTCTCGACGCTATCCAACAAGTCCCAACTTATGTCAAATTTCTTAAGGATATGTGTACGAAGAAGAGAAAGGTAAATGTGACCAAGAAAGTGTTCTTGGCAACCAACATTAGCGAAATTCTGTCTGGTCCCATTCCGGTGAAATACAAGGATCTCGAATGTCCCACAATTTCCTGCACCATAGGACAAACAGAATTTAGCAGTGCACTTCTTGACCTGGAAGCAAATATCAACTTGCTACCTCTCTCAGTATACCAGCAACTTGGGTTGGGCGAGCTGAGTCCAACTCGAGTCACCATTCAGTTAGCTGACCGATCTGTGAAAATCTCAAAGGGGAAAATCACGGATGTCCTTATCTGGGTCGGGGATTTCATCTACCCCGTTGACTTCATTGTACTTGAGACCCAACCTGTGTTAAATCTACGGTCTCAAACTTCGGTCATCTTAGGGCGCCCATTCCTTGCTACAGCCAATACCATAATCAACTGTAGGAACGGGTCCATGCGATTGACTTTTGGAGACATGACGAAGGAAGTCAATGTCTTCAATCTTGGAAGACAACCAGGGACATTAATGATCAGACTTTTGAGGTCAATTCTATTGAAAATCTGACCAGTGAGCATGAGAAAAGCCTGAAGATGGAAACAGAGGCAGAGTTTGATATGGAGTCTGAGGATTTTAATTTAGACCAGATCGTAGATTCGGCAGTTGACTAGGCGTCAAGCCCAAGTGTGCCTCATCACAGGATTGAAAGTTCGGATATTACCTCCAATGAAGCAACACCTTTCCTAGAGCTAAAAGCCTTACCTGAACACCTCAAGTACGCCTACCTGGGCGGAAGAGAAACCCTGTCAGTCATCATAGCATCCCACCTGACTGAGCAACGAGAGGACAGCTTAATGTCTATTCTGAAGAAACATAGGGAAGCCATTGGATGGACGATGAAGGATATCAAAGGGATAAGTCCAGCCATAGTTCAACATAGAATCCATTTAACCGATGAAGCAACTCCTAGGAGGGATCTACAACGCAGGCTTAACTCACTCATACAAGAGGCAGTAAAAGCGAAAATTTTGAAACTATTAGATAATGGGATCATTTATCCCATTTCTGATAGCCAATGGGTTAGCTCTGTTCATGCTGTCCCGAAGAAAGGTGGCTGGTTGAAAATGAGCAAAAAGAGTTGGTATAAATAAGACTGCCTACCAAGGTTCGTATTTGTATCGACTATAGAAAGTTGAATGCACCCACTCGTAAAGATCACTTCACGCTACCCTTCCTCGACCAAATGCTTGGACGCTTAGCTGGACATGAGTACTATTACTTCCTAGATGGGTACTCGGGGTACAATCAAATCCCCATTGCTGCAGAAGACCAGGAAAAGACTATGTTCACCTGCCCGTTAGGAACCTTCGCTTATCGACGCATACCCTTTGGATTATGCAATGCCCTTGCGACATTCCAACGGTGCATGCTCAGTTTGTTCTCCGACATGGTAGAACGTTTTCTTGAGATTTTCTTGGATGACTTTTCTATCTACAGAGATTCATTTGAATAATGTCTTCATCATCTTGAGTTGGTTCTGCAAAGATGCAAGGAAAAGAACCTAACTCTGAACTGAGAGAAATGTCACTTCATGGCGAGAC
Organism: Agave tequilana; assembly: GCA_038442645.1. Taxonomy (NCBI): domain Eukaryota; kingdom Viridiplantae; phylum Streptophyta; class Magnoliopsida; order Asparagales; family Asparagaceae; genus Agave; species Agave tequilana. The sequence goes on along the minus strand of JAVJIF010020449.1, from coordinate 37,618 downwards.
AGGGGATTGTCCTAAGCCATGAGATTTCTAGGAGAGGCATTGAAGTGGATAAGGCAAAAGTAGAAGTGATTGCTAAGCTTCCACCACCCAAAAGCATCAAGGATATTAGATACTTTCTAGGGCATGCTGGATTCTTGTAATATCCCTAATCTAAACTACTGTATTTTTATTTTCTTCAAGTATTTATTATGATCATTATTTGTGATTGGTATTACTTATTTATTTTTAATATTTGCATTGATACTAATCATGGTGGTGGTGGTGTCCTCCTTGTTAACCTCTCACCCTTGTTACCCATTACCCGTTTGGATTCCATAATCCAAGACCCGTTCCCAAATCCAATAACCCATTATGTAATCCTTTAAGTCCAAAAAAAAAACTAAGCCCACACTTATATTTCATTTTTCTTTCCTTGGGCCAAGCCAAGCCATTAACTCATTACCTCAAGCCCACTACCCGAAACCCAATATACACTTCCTAACATAATCCTAATCACAACTAACAAATCCCAATCCAAACAACTAGATCAAATCCCAACCTAAATACATATCCTATCTTAACGAACCAAACCTCTTATAATCTCCTTTAATCCTAACCTAATTCTTCTTCTCCGAATCCCCCAACAACAGCCGCCATCATCACCTTAATGATTTTCCTCTCCATCATAACAGAGCACCCTTAATATGGTTTTTCCCCTGGCTGAAGCCCGCGGTCTGTTTCTCTTCCTTCCCTACGGACCCCACGAGGCCCCACCATTTCTATTCTTTCCATTTTTTCTACACCAGCGACACTACAGGCTTCCACTATAAGCTGCATTCAAGGCTCTCCTGTACCAAAGAACAACAATGCTATGCCAAACACTAGGTCAGAACAAATTCAAGCCTGCATCTCCCAGGATCATGCCAGCCCAAACATCCAGCCCTTGGCCGGCCGATCAACATCCCCGGCGAACTTCCGTGCGCTTCGTGACGAACTCCACGGTTTCCTCCTCCTTGCCGGAGCATCATCCGCGGCCTCCGAACCCTCCGCCGGAGCCTCCGTTGGCGCGCCGCAAATCACCCCGTTGAGTGAGTGTTCTCCTCCTCTCTTTCTATTTCTCTCATTTCTTGTATTTATATATATATATATATATATATATATAATATATATATATATATATATATATATATATATATATATATATATATATATATATATATATATGTTTTTCTGTTTTGGTGTTATGTATTTGTGTTTATTTGCATCTGCGTGTGTGAGTAAATGAATATTCTGGTACATTTTATTTCAAATATTTTATCACAAAAATATAGCAACGTTTCTGTGATTTATTCATATTATTAATGTAAAAGAGAATGTAAACTTTCTATGGTTTTTATCTGTGAACCCCATGAGTATGCAAACCAACTTTTGTTTAGCTAGCTTTCTGCTCTTGTCCATCATTTATGGTAAATAAAAATGGAGAATGGTGTTTGACTGAAACAAAAAAAAACAGGGAAGCTAACTTTAGAGTATTTGCCATTCACTTGGGATTTTGTGTATATCTTACAGTGAACAAATATGCAAAAAAAAAAATCATATTGAGGAGTTTGGCCTTCATCAGGCTTTACATGCTTACGAGTTTTAACAACAAAGCTTACGTCCAGGTCATTAGTATATATGCTTTGCCCTTGTGATTGGTAACCTCTGTAGTGTTCTGCCTAACACTATGTTCATTTACTTGTGGTTTCTAACTTGACTAGAAGTACTTTCCTTTGATCTCATGGACATAGCCTAATGTCCTTAACTCCTGATTCTTGAAACTTCTTGTAAGGTGCTTCCAGTTATATGATTCCTAGAAATGGATATTGGAGGTAATGACTTGACTTATCATGTTAGAACTTAGATGCATGTATATGGTATGTTGTCGAGTGTTGGGATATCATGTTTTGTGAACCCTTGAGGACTTGGGAATCAAAATAGATTGTTGGAGTGAGAAGGTTAGTACTGATTATTGATACATGTTGGAATAACGATTATATCAGATTGCTTGAATTGTATTGATACTTGTTGAGCATGTAACTATTGGGAATATGAGTTGGTTGTAATAACTTGGATTGACCTGGACTTAGATTATTTGCATTGAATGATGATCAGTAATTAGACAAGACTTTATTAGTTTGAGTATTCGAGGACATATTAGATATGACTGGATTAGTGGAGTTGTGATCTTGAGTAGAGGTTATCCAGAATCTATGTTCTTTATATTGTAGCCTGATCTGTATTAAGATGAGATTGACGTTGCTGAGTTAGGGTTGTGATCATTTGGGGATTTGTTTAGATGATATATTTTCAGTAGAGTACTTTCCAGACTTGATATTCATTTTTGAGGACGTGATAATGATTCATTCAGATGTTGATGTGTACTTGTTATGATATTAGAGACTGGATTACTTGATAGTTATGGATCGACCTTACTTATTGGTGACTTTGAGAGTGATGTATAGATGGTCTTGAGAATCTGAGTTATAGTATACTTTGACTGGATTATTCCATACTTGACAGTAGATCAGTACCAGCCTTGGATAATCTTGTTTTACTTGTGGAACCTAACTGATTATACTTGATATATACCTGACAACTATCATGTTCATGTTACTGAAATTTGCTGGGAAAATATTATTACACGGTAACAACACCCGCATGTTTACTTGTTATACATATTCCTGTTACACCGGTATCCTGTTACTTGACATATATTATATTCCTGTTATACCGGTACCCTGACTTTCACATGTTGATATTGTTACTGTCATTATCACCGAGTTATCCCAGTAATTAAAGTAACATGCACATTAAATAAACTTGATAAACTAAAACATGATAACACACAACTTGCACTGGGCTTGGGGAGATTGATGAAGGAGACAGCGTCCGTATTTTGGGTGGACCTAGGATTTAGGTTGCGCAGCCGAAAGAGGGTTCCACTGCAGGGTTCCCGTGGGGTGACTGGCACCCCGTCCTGTTTATTCCTGTTTACATGTTCCTGACTACCTAGCGGTAGGTCCTGGTTCAGCGCCAGGAGTCTGGGCCGTGGTCCCGGGTATGTACGGGACCCACCTAAAGCATGGACAATGTCTCCAACCGATCAGTTTCAATAACTTAAGGGCATCGATTGGCATGTGTGGTAGGCGTAGTATGGGATGCGTCTATTACATGTGTCAATTGGTGTTCGCTGACATAATTAATAATAAACTGTTGATGCCTTGTGACTGACCTGATTGTATATCTATATATATCATTATGATAGACCCATGATTGTAACCAGGACCAGATTTATGCCCAGACTTGGATGCCAACCTAGTGACATGTGATAGATTACACGCCTTGACATTGATTGCATATTTACAGTTGTGCCATTTGTTTACTACCTGTATTCATGTTTTATCATATGTGTATTACTGTTCAGCTTTTTATCTTGTTATTTAGCCTTTTCTATTTACTGTTGCTCTTACTACTAATTATGCACATTGTTTCTTCTGCACGAGTTCTTTCCCCTTTACACACACACTCATTATGATCGCATTCTGACGACCCTGGATTTGCACGTCCAGATATTGGACGATTGTTCTAATGTGCAGGTGTTCGATGAGACGGTACGCCCTGCGAGGAGCTTGGGTCCTCTCCTCTTGATCCTGGTATACTTGCATTTCATTCTTGTTATTATTCTTTGATTCCTGTATATCACTTTTGACTTCTATTCAGCTATCATTTTCTTCCCTTTATTCATTGCTATCATGTGTGGTCTTATATGTATTACCGCAGTGTTCATTGATCATTATGCTTCCGATTTATAGCTTGTTCAGGTTACAATTGAGGCTTAGCGCGTATACGAGGGGTATTTTACCTCGCGTATATGCGTCGCCATAACGTCTCCGTATCTTTAAGATCGGGGCGTTACAGAGTGGTATCAGAGCCTAGGTTTTCGACTTGCGATGTTGAATTTTGAATTTTAAATTTTGATACTCTCAAGATGACCTAGTTCTTACCGGTAACTTGAATAAGTTATACTTACACTGCAATATACATATACTATTCACATGATAATATTGACTATATTTGGAATTGATCGTCCCCCCTTTGGAATTCTATTCTTGATCTGTTGATATCCATGATTTCCAACACTTCATTTAGAGTGATTTGGATGTCCATCTTGATTTCATCCTTCTTTCCTATTCATTTCTCCTAATTCTATCTCTTGAGTTTGGTTACTCCTTGTTGAAGCCGGTACCAGAAATCAGAGCGCGCAGCGGAAGCGTGGTGAAGTCTTGATGCAGTGAGAAGTGGTGTGGAAGCTTTACCTTCTTCCTAATTTGATTTTTATCATTCCCCGCTTTATTGAAATTTCGAGGACGAAATTTTTATTAAGGTAGGTAGAATGTAATATCCCTAATCTAAACTACTGTATTTTTATTTTCTTCAAGTATTTATTATGATCATTATTTGTGATTGGTATTACTTATTTATTTTTAATATTTACATTGATACTAATCATGGTGGTGGTGGTGTCCTCCTTGTTAACCTCTCACCCTTGTTACCCATTACCCGTTTGGATTCCATAATCCAAGACCCGTTCCCAAATCCAATAACCCATTATGTAATCCTTTAAGTCCAAAAAAAAAACTAAGCCCACACTTATATTTCATTTTTCTTTTCCTTGGGCCAAGCCAAGCCATTAACTCATTACCTCAAGCCCACTACCCGAAACCCAATATACACTTCCTAACATAATCCTAATCACAACTAACAAATCCCAATCCAAACAACTAGATCAAATCCCAACCTAAATACATATCCTATCTTAACGAACCAAACCTCTTATAATCTCCTTTAATCCTAACCTAATTCTTCTTCTCCGAATCCCCAACAACAGCCGCCATCATCACCTTAATGATTTTCCTCTCCATCATAACAGAGCACCCTTAATATGGTTTTTCCCCTGGCTGAAGCCCGCGATCTGTTTCTCTTCCTTCCCTACGGACCCCACGAGGCCCCACCATTTCTATTCTTTCCATTTTTTCTACACCAGCGACACTACAGGCTTCCACTATAAGCTGCATTCAAGGCTCTCCTGTACCAAAGAACAACAATGCTATGCCAAACACTAGGTCAGAACAAATTCAAGCCTGCATCTCCCAGGATCATGCCAGCCCAAACATCCAGCCCTTGGCCGGCCGATCAACATCCCCGGCGAACTTCCGTGCGCTTCGTGACGAACTCCACGGTTTCCTCCTCCTTGCCGGAGCATCATCCGCGGCCTCCGAACCCTCCGCCGGAGCCTCCGTTGGCGCGCCGCAAATCACCCCGTTGAGTGAGTGTTCTCCTCCTCTCTTTCTATTTCTCTCATTTCTTGTATTTATATATATATATATATATATATATATATATATATATATATATATATATATATATATATATGTTTTTCTGTTTTGGTGTTATGTATTTGTGTTTATTTGCATCTGCGTGTGTGAGTAAATGAATATTCTGGTACATTTTATTTCAAATATTTTATCACAAAAATATAGCAACGTTTCTGTGATTTATTCATATTATTAATGTAAAAGAGAATGTAAACTTTCTATGGTTTTTATCTGTGAACCCCATGAGTATGCAAACCAACTTTTGTTTAGCTAGCTTTCTGCTCTTGTCCATCATTTATGGTAAATAAAAATGGAGAATGGTGTTTGACTGAAACAAAAAAAAAACAGGGAAGCTAACTTTAGAGTATTTGCCATTCACTTGGGATTTTGTGTATATCTTACAGTGAACAAATATGCAAAAAAAAAATCATATTGAGGAGTTTGGCCTTCATCAGGCTTTACATGCTTACGAGTTTTAACAACAAAGCTTACGTCCAGGTCATTAGTATATATGCTTTGCCCTTGTGATTGGTAACCTCTGTAGTGTTCTGCCTAACACTATGTTCATTTACTTGTGGTTTCTAACTTGACTAGAAGTACTTTCCTTTGATCTCATGGACATAGCCTAATGTCCTTAACTCCTGATTCTTGAAACTTCTTGTAAGGTGCTTCCAGTTATATGATTCCTAGAAATGGATATTGGAGGTAATGACTTGACTTATCATGTTAGAACTTAGATGCATGTATATGGTATGTTGTCGAGTGTTGGGATATCATGTTTTGTGAACCCTTGAGGACTTGGGAATCAAAATAGATTGTTGGAGTGAGAAGGTTAGTACTGATTATTGATACATGTTGGAATAACGATTATATCAGATTGCTTGAATTGTATTGATACTTGTTGAGCATGTAACTATTGGGAATATGAGTTGGTTGTAATAACTTGGATTGACCTGGACTTAGATTATTTGCATTGAATGATGATCAGTAATTAGACAAGACTTTATTAGTTTGAGTATTCGAGGACATATTAGATATGACTGGATTAGTGGAGTTGTGATCTTGAGTAGAGGTTATCCAGAATCTATGTTCTTTATATTGTAGCCTGATCTGTATTAAGATGAGGTTGACGTTGCTGAGTTAGGGTTGTGATCATTTTGGGATTTGTTTAGATGATATATTTTCAGTAGAGTACTTTCCAGACTTGATATTCATTTTTGAGGACGTGATAATGATTCATTCAGATGTTGATGTGTACTTGTTATGATATTAGAGACTGGATTACTTGATAGTTATGGATCGACCTTACTTATTGGTGACTTTGAGAGTGATGTATAGATGGTCTTGAGAATCTGAGTTATAGTATACTTTGACTGGATTATTCCATACTTGACAGTAGATCAGTACCAGCCTTGGATAATCTTGTTTTACTTGTGGAACCTAACTGATTATACTTGATATATACCTGACAACTATCATGTTCATGTTACTGAAATTTGCTGGGAAAATATTATTACACGGTAACAACACCCGCATGTTTACTTGTTATACATATTCCTGTTACACCGGTATCCTGTTACTTGACATATATTATATTCCTATTATACCGGTACCCTGACTTTCACATGTTGATATTGTTACTGTCATTATCACCGAGTTATCCCAGTAATTAAAGTAACATGCACATTAAATAAACTTGATAAACTAAAACATGATAACACACAACTTGCACTGGGCTTGGGGAGATTGATGAAGGAGACAGCGTCCGTATTTTGGGTGGACCTAGGATTTAGGTTGCGCAGCCGAAAGAGGGTTCCACTGCAGGGTTCCCGTGGGGTGACTGGCACCCCGTCCTGTTTATTCCTGTTTACATGTTCCTGACTACCTAGCGGTAGGTCCTGGTTCAGCGCCAGGAGTCTGGGCCGTGGTCCCGGGTATGTACGGGACCCACCTAAAGCATGGACAATGTCTCCAACCGATCAGTTTCAATAACTTAAGGGCATCGATTGGCATGTGTGGTAGGCGTAGTATGGGATGCGTCTATTACATGTGTCAATTGGTGTTCGCTGACATAATTAATAATAAACTGTTGATGCCTTGTGACTGACCTGATTGTATATCTATATATATCATTATGATAGACCCATGATTGTAACCAGGACCAGATTTATGCCCAGACTTGGATGCCAACCTAGTGACATGTGATAGATTACACGCCTTGACATTGATTGCATATTTACAGTTGTGCCATTTGTTTACTACCTGTATTCATGTTTTATCATATGTGTATTACTGTTCAGCTTTTTATCTTGTTATTTAGCCTTTTCTATTTACTGTTGCTCTTACTACTAATTATGCACATTGTTTCTTCTGCACGAGTTCTTTCCCCTTTACACACACACTCATTATGATCACATTCTGACAACCCTGGATTTGCACGTCCAGATATTGGACGATTGTTCTAATGTGCAGGTGTTCGATGAGACGGTACGCCCTGCGAGGAGCTTGGGTCCTCTCCTCTTGATCCTGGTATACTTGCATTTCATTCTTGTTATTATTCTTTGATTCCTGTATATCACTTTTGACTTCTATTCAGCTATCATTTTCTTCCCTTTATTCATTGCTATCATGTGTGGTCTTATATGTTTTACTGCAGTGTTCATTGATCATTATGCTTCCGATTTATAGCTTGTTCAGGTTACAATTGAGGCTTAGCGCGTATACGAGGGGTATTTTACCTCGCGTATATGCGTCGCCATAACGTCTCCGTATCTTTAAGATCGGGGCGTTACAATTCTATCGACGGTTCATTAAGGATTTTAGCAAGATCGCTAGGCCCTTAACCAACCTGCTCGCAAAGGACGTGCCCTTTGATTTTAACGATGAATGTTTCAAGTCATGGGAGAAGTTTAAGCGAGAACTTATTTCTGCGCCTATTATTTCTGCTCCTAATTGGGCATAACCTTTAAAATCATGTGCGAAACCTCTAATTTTGCTATTGGCGCTGTTCTAGAACAGCGCATCGACAATAGGCAGCACGTGATTTATTACTCGAGTAGGACCTTGAATGACGCCCAACAGAATTATACAACGACTAAAAAGGAATTCTTGTCCGTTGTCTTTACGTTAGAAAAGTTTTGGCCCTACTTGTTAGGCTCGAAGACGGTGATTTTTACGGATCACTTGGCACTAAAATACCTCATGATCAAGAAGGAAGCAAAAACCCGACTGATTCGGTGGATCCTTTTACTTCAAGAATTTGACCTAGAAATTCAGGATAAACGAGGTAAAGAAAATGTGATCGTTGATCATCTATCACGAATTTCGAACGCACCTATCATACAAGCTCCGATCAACGAGGATTTCCTAGACGAGCGCATCCTGGCCATTTTCAAGGAATCTTGGTATGCAGGCATAGTCAATTACCTGGCCACTGGACAAATACCCGCTGACTGGACAAAGTAAGACCAGTGACGTTTCTTTGCCCAAGTACGATACTTCTTCTGGGAAGAGCCGTATCTTTTTAAGTATTGTCCCAACCAGATTATTCGACAATGCATACCAGAGGAAGAACAAAGGAGTGTGCTAAGCTTTTGCCATGAACTTGCATGCGGAGGACACTTCGGTTCCCGCAAGACTGCAGAGAAAGTTTTACAGAGTGGGTTTTACTGGCCCACTTTGTTCAAAGACTCATTCCACTTTTGCAAGACATGTGCAAATTGTCATAAAATTGGGAAAATTTCAAGAAGAAACACGATGCCCCTGAAGCCAATCCTGAAAGTTGAAATTTTTGATGTTTGGGGTATCGACTTTATGGGACCATTTCCTATTTTCTTCGGTAACCAGTTCATTTTGGTTGCTATCGATTACGTTTCTCAATGGGTAGAAGTTGTGCCAACAAACACAAATGACAACAACGTGGTTATCAAATTTCTCAAAGAAAACATCTTCTCCCGATTTGGCACCCCCAGAGCGATAATTAGTAATAATGGATCATATTTCTACAATAGAGTTTTTGAAGCTCTAATGTGAAAATATTCCATCAATCACAAGTTATCTATTCCGTATCATTCTTAGACAAATGGGCAGGTCGAAGTCACCAATCGACAGATCAAGCTCATTTAAAAAAAGACTGTCGGACAAAACCGAAAGGATTAGTCAGTCAAACTCAACGATGCATTATGGGCTTACCATACTGCTTTTAAGATAGTCCTGGGGATGTCTCCTTACAGAATGATATTCGAAAAAGCCCGTCATGTGCAAGTCGAGTTAGAACACCGTGCCCCATGGGCCATTAAGCAACTTAATTTTGATCTGAGTAAGGCCGGTGAGCTAAGAAGACTGCAGATCTCAGAATTAGAGGAGATACGGAATGAAGCCTATGAGAATGCTCGGATCACCAAAAGCAAGACTAAACTTTTTCATGACCAGATCATAAATCGGAAAAACTTTGCCCGGGGAGACAAGATTCTGCTGTATAACTCTAGATTTCACATTTTCGCGGGGAAGCTGAAGACTCGTTGGTCTGGACGGTTCATTGTGCGCACCGTTTTCTCACACGGTGATGTGGTAATTGTTGATCCTAAGAGCAACACAGAATTTAAAGTGAATGGGTAAAAACTGAAACCTTTTTTGACTACTGAGCCTGCTTCGCCGGCTGATAATGTGCTGACTCTTTTTGCCCTGTCATACACCTAACCACAGCCATCCACACCGCAACTAAAAAAAATATAATATATTTAAAAAAAATATACTTATTGTTTATATGCTTTCCCTTCTATATTTTTTGACTTTTCTTTTGCTATTCGCACTTGGTCGGCCCAAGTCGACGAAGGCGGTAACATCATTTCTTCACCCTATTTATTGCATTTGCATTTACATGACATTCATTGAGGACAATGCATTTAGATAGGTGTGGGGGGTACTAACACTTTCACCTTTTATTTTTCTTTTTTTTTTACCTAAAAAAATGTCCAGAATGAAAATTTTTTTTATACTCTTTATAAAAATACCAAAAGGTTATAGGAATTAAGGGAACCTTTTTAAGGAAACTTTATTTTGGCCTAAATAAAAATGAAACTTTGGTTTGACTATGAGTTGAGAGGGATAAGGAAAATAACTATACCTTTTATTTAGCCTTAAAAGAATATGCATAAACCACACACACATGCTTGGGATTTAGAGACAACTCTGAAAAAAAATGTTGGATAATTGTGTCTCAAGAAGCATCATTACTCACGAAAAAAAAAATATATATATAATATAAGTAAATCTTAATTTCATGGCCTACTTTACTTGCATATTTGACCTGAAGGGTGTTTTTTTCACCTGGTGCCCTAAAACCATCTGGTTTGGGAGTCATCAGTTTGATATGTGTTACATGAGTGAAGTAGAAAGCCTAATGATACCAAGAATAATAGATAAATATTAATAAAATTAAATATTCAAAGTTGAGTTGAGAAATCCCAAGCACATCACACTTACGCATTATGCATATCTATCTAAAACAAAATAACAGAATGAGTTAGAAGTACAAGATCCTTTTTAAATTTAAAAAAAAACTATAATTTCTTCTTTTATAAAGGATAAAGTATAGGAGGACTTATGAGGGTTGAGCCTAATTCTTACATAATTCGGTTATTTTTACTTAGATGATTGAAAGTTCTTTTTCTTGAAAGAGGTTTGCTAACAACTAAATATATTTTTCACTTACTGGATTTTGTGGGTGCAATCCGCTGAAAACCTTCAAGAGACAATATTCCTCCTCTAGGGGAAACCTAGAGGTTTAAAGGCTTGTTGCATATGCTCAGTACAATCGCGTCACCTACGAAAGTGGTGTAATAATTTTCTTATTTTTGTTTTGCTCGAGACAAGTAAAAAGATAAATGTGGGGGTGTGATTAGTCTCTAATTTTGCATAATTTTTATCACATTCGCATATTTATTTGATATAAAATTCTGCTAATAAAGATTTGCTTCTTTGATCCTAAGTCCATGGTGTGCAAATGAAGAAGAAGTCCCTAAATCACCATTTAAAGGGTGATTAAAGGCCTACCAAATAGCCATTGACCTTAGGGAGGAGATTTTGTCAGCCCAGGACATCAAACCAGAATCCAGAAGACCCAGCTGACAGGAGACAGAAGGGACGACACGCTGCCCGAAGCCAGGCGCGCGCTGCCCTGGCAGGGCCGAAGAAACGCAGCCCGGGCCGCGTTTCCGTGGCCGTACGGGTACAGGCGCGCCCGTGCTTTGGGCCAGGGGTTATCCCCCTGGCCCCTTTTTCCCTGGTGCCTATAAATACCCCCCAGGGGTTCTTCAGAAGAGATATCCAGAGCTTTAGGATCTTTATGTTAGTTTGATTTTGGAGTTGTAATTGTTGTTGTTGTTTTTCTTCTTCTTCTAGTTAGTTTAGCCATTAGAGTGAAAGAGAGAGTGTGTAAAAGTTATATTTGGAGGGTGACAAGCTAATATAAGTAATTACTTCTCTTTCTTTCCATTTACTAGTTGCTTTCATTTACTTCTATCTCTTAATTTAGTCTAACTCCTTTTCTCTTCACCTCTTCTCTCTTGTTGTTTCCTTACTACCATGTCTAACTAGCTCCTTCATTACATGGCTAACTAACTACTAACCCACTAATCTCTAACAACTTGATTGATAACCCAAATGAGTTAATAGTGTCAAACAAGCCTTGTGCAAACAGAGCTATGACATCTTAAGAGGAGGGTTCTAACTCTAACTTACTTACAAGTATTAGCTTTCTTATATTTCATACTTAACGGGTTTTTGATGATCTATAGAGTTTAAACTTTGCTTGTTTTCGTAAGTTAGAGATTTTTCTTTTAACTTTGCCGATCCATTAGTGCACTTGTGTCTTCCCGTATTCTCGCCTTCAATTGGATCTTGATAAGGGAATGTCCAAGTTTTTGCCGTGTAAAGCTAAAGTTAAAGGAAGACTTTCACTGAATTTTCACGTGAATAGTTCCTATGCATAAGGTTTATACTTGCCTATGATCCATCGTGTGGCCACATCTTAAAGAAGTTAGAGATTAGTGGGAGCACTTAGTAGAAAGTTAGCCATTCGCTTTTACCATTAAGAAAAATCATTTTTACAAACCACCAAACAATTCCAAACAATTCTTGAAAATAACTTATTTTCATTTTCAAATTCTTTATTTGAAACAAAGAACTTTCTCTTTTCTTGAATAAAGAAGTCGCATCAAGCTTCATCGCTTTCCCTCCTTGTAGATACGACCCGTATAGCCACTTCGCTACTACGGAGGAATCACAAAAGCAGTAACATCGACCAACATTCCTTTACTTATTCTTGTACTTGCTTTTTGCCGACCACTATGCATGAGTTAAGGTAGAGCTTCTATAAAGCTTAACTTTAATCCATGCATATATAACTCCATGAGTTTTGTCATCTCAAAAAGTGGGAGATTGTTAGCCCAGAGGCCCTTCACTTTAGTTTTAATGATGATTAACTCATGTAGTTATAGTTTACTAATAATCTTGTGTTTAAATAGTTTCAGTAATTGATCAAGATATTAGTAGGTGTTTATCTTCAACAAAGGAGTTTTAGAGCTTTCACATATTGATTCTAGATTTCGCGCATCAAGATTGCACTAGCACTCGGTTGGAGTCATGCTCATTGGATCGCGTTTGGATCGAGTTGGCTTGGAGATAAGAAGACTTCAGTTTGTGTTTAGATATTATGTAAAGGTAGATAGTATTGATATGCTCAAGTTCACATACACACACAAGTTTAAAGTTTATTGGTTTCGGTTTTTGGTTTAACCAGTTTTGGATTTCATGTCAAAAACATATATATATATATATATATATATATATATATATATATATATATATATATATATATATATATATATATATATATATATATTATATATATATATATATATATATATATATATATATATATATATATATATATAGGGCTTACTGTACCTCAGCCTGCAGGCTGAGAGAGTTTTCTCAGCCTGCGGGCGTGGCAACATCACCGCCCCACATCTGTAAAAAAATTTGGCGGACAAAATCCTGTAAAATCCCGCCCAATTAAATGCAAGTCACCTCAACATTGTATTTTTCGAAAATACCCTCCCTCATAACCTTTTACCTTATTGTAAAAAAATTGTCTTCCAAAAAAATTTACAGCTCTAAAACTTCAACCGGCGGTTCTGATCCAATTAGTTCTTTTCCTTCAAAAATTTGATCCGTTTTTTAAAAAACATATTTGCAACTGATGGCGCCTAAGAAATCATCCGTCGAAAAAGGTACTACAAAAATGATATTTTCAAAAATTTTTAGGGTTTGTGTATTTTAATAGTTTTAAAATTTTTTCAAGAATTATTTCTGAAGTCGCATGTTTTTTTAATTTTTTTTAAATATTGGAACCATGGTCGCAATTAAGAAAAAGATTTTCAAACTTTAGACGATAAAGGTCCTATTTTTTGAAAGTTTTTATTATTTACTTCTATTTTTACTGTGTCGCAGTTCAGATCTGTGCGACTTTGGAATTTTTTTTTTTACCTTTCCTTGTAGACGAATGCGACTTAGGTCGCAGTATATGAAACTTACTTTTTTTTTCTTACATACTGACGACATGGGGTCGCAGTTGTTTAAATAAGAGTTGTAGTCTCAAGTTTTCACCAAGGTCGCAGTTTATTTTAAATAATATGTTTTTATCAAACTTGTGTCGCAGTTGTTTCTGTTTGAACTGTAGTCTTATGCGACCTTGGTCGCAGTGTTGACCCGAGTCGCAGTTGTTCTGATTGCACTGTAGTCTTATGCGACCTTGGTCGCAGTGCGACCTTGGTCGCAGTACATGTAATGCGACCCTAGATTGCAGTGTAGTCCTGGTTCTAGTTGTTTTTTTTTTGCAATGCATGACTTCGACCGAGGTCGCAGTTTATTAAAAAACAAATATGCTTTTTATTCCCTTATAATTTTTAAATAATCATTGGTCTAAAGTGTTTAATTTTTCTTCCTACGTAGGTAAACAACAGATACAGGTTCGTCCTCTGAGATCAAGCATAAAACCAATGTGCTAGTTAATGAAGAAATTTAAGAAGTACATACAGGCTGATTTCGTAGAGGCGATGAAGAATACCCCATTTGGCCCAATCTTCATGGCGTTCTACAATGAAGAATTTGGGGCTGAAAAGGCTCTAAAATCAAACGTTGCCGTACTGCGTATTTTAGACCAGTATGACAGGAATAAAAAGACCTTTACAATTGGGGGCAAAGAGATTGAGTTAACAGTGGAGGATGTTGCCCTAACTTTTGGTCTACCTGTCAATGGGGCAGATTTTGTGATGAATAAGACATGTACGATGAAAGATAGAGGGGTTATAAAACATTTTTTCCCCAATATAAAGAAGATCACAAAAGTATCTATTGAAGATGCTTTGGATGATCTTCTTGTCAAGAGAAGGAAGAGGGATATATTAGATGTGACACCGGATGAACAATCTGAGCAGCAATTGTCTATAAATGAAATTATAAGAGACATAAATAGACTTGTAGCTCAAGACTTTACCACATTAGTCATCCTATACATGTCAGCCACTCTTTTCTTCTCTGGCAGTAAATGCACGGTGCCGTGGTATATTGTGGAACAGATTGCCAATATGTAACTGATGAGGACAATATGCTGGGCAAAAGCTGTTTGGCAATTCCTGATTGACTCAATGGACATCTTCAGGCAAAGCACGTACGAGCTACAAGGATGCTCAGTGCAAATTATTGTAAGTACAAATCTCAAATTTGGCCAACATTGTATGAAATTTACCCATAAATTGAGAAAATTTGTGGAAACTAATTTAATTTTTCATTTTTGCAGTATTGGCTGTGTGAGAGGGCACTTATTTTGAGCAGAGGTCTGGTTTGGAGGAAAAAACCCCACGCGCAGTAAGATGGGACCTCCAAAATATTAGCAGATCTCTACTTGAAGTTGATCTAAAAAAGATTGACAGCAATACTGTAAGTTAAACTTTTTTTTATGTGTAGTACAAATAAAATGCGACCATAGTCGCAGTATTGAGCCACCTTTTGCAGTTCGTTTTCTGCCTGACAAATAATGTGCGACCATGGTCGCATTCTCTTGAAAATACCCTTTTCAACAGAATTGCGACCATGGTCGCAGTGTTGAGCTGCATGTCTTGGCAGATAAATTTTGGCACGACAAACATACTGCGACCATGGTCGCATTCTTATCCAAAATATTTCATAAATAAACTGCGACCATGATCGCAGTATCATTATTTCATTGTTTTAATTTTAGCTTACCTTCTTCTGTTTATTTTCAGATTTTGAGTCGAATGGCCAACATCTCTAATGATGAAAAAAATATGGTTGGCCTTCCTGTTGAAGGGGAAGAGGATGAGGAAGAAGAAGTAGCAGAAGATGAAGGTGAAGAAAAAGAAGAAGAAGAAGGTGAAAGTGAAGGAGATGAAGGAGGCCATACATGTAATGAGGCTGACATCCCGGCGGAAAAGGAGCCAGAACCGGCTGAAACGAGTGAGCAAGAACCAATTTTTGAAGGTTATTTGCCACCTCCACCGGATGTTCAAGCAGAAGAAATAAAACGATTGAGGTCTGAAAATCAGCACTTGAGAGATTATGTTTCTCAGCTTGAAAAAAAGATTGAAAATATAGAGACTGAGAAAAGAGTCAAGGCTGAATTAAAATTTAAAAGGAGAGAAAAAAAGAGAAGAAAAAACAAAAAAGGCAGCAGAGGAAATTAAAGGTTAAAGAAGAGGAAGAAGAAGAGCTGCTGAGAGCAGCCGCTGCTGCGAAGAAGGAGAAGGAGAAGAAGAGAAAAGAAGAGAAGGAAAAGGAGAACAGGAGGAGAGAAGTGGAGGAGAAGGAGAAGGAGAATAGAAGAAGGGAAGAGGAGGAGAATGAAAGGAGGAAGAGGGAAGAGGAAGAGAAAGAGAAGGAGAAGATGAGGGCAGAAGAGAAGGAAAAGGAGAACAGGAGGAGAGAAGTGGAGGAGAAGGAGAAGGAGAATAGAAGAAGGGAAGAGGAGGAGAATGAAAGGAGAATGAGGGAAGAAGAGGAGAAGGAGAAGAAGAGGAGGGAAAAGGAGGAGCAGGAGAAGGAGAAGAGGAGGAGGGAAGAGGAGGGGCAGGAGAGGAGGAGGAGGGAAGAGGAAGAGAATGAGAAGAAGAGGAGGAAGGCGCAGATGGAGAACAAAAGAATGAAGGAGCAGATGGAGAAGCAGGCTGAAGAGGAGAAGAAGAAAAAACTGGAAGAGGATAAAATAATGGGTTCTGAGTCTGTTTTAAATATTACTGGAGAAGATATTCCAAGTTTTTCTCTGAATATAACTCAAATGACTCAAGAAATCTAAAGAGATAGAGCTTCTGAAGAAGAAATTCAAGAACATACTCCGCCTCAGAAGCAATCCTCAAAAGAAGCTGTTTTGGAAACCTCTAAAGGAACAATAGAAAGGGGAGTCAAAGAACGTAAGCGCGCTGAAAGAGATCGCGATGACTCCGACTTTGTTTATCCAAAACAGAAGAAGAAAAAAATGAAAATCCTCTTCCACAGCCTGCGGCTGCGAGTTCTACCGCTGGTTTCGGCGACAAAGAGATTTCCTCCACTGAGCCAAAATCAAGAGAATTGACCGAAACCACATCATATAGAATTCTGCAGCCCCATCAACAAGCTCTTATAAAACATTTCTTCGACAAGTCCTACTATGAGTAAGTTAATTCATATCAAAAAAATTCTGTTATACCTTTATATAAGAACAATTAAATTACTAACTTTGTTTTGAATATCTTGCAGTTCTACTGCGTATCAGGATACCAATAATGCAATCATCATTTCAAGGAATGACATTGAGGACCTGATGTTCAGTAGAGACTTAGATGCAAATGTAATTCATTTCTACATGCAGCATCTTGAGAAAAGAGAAGGATTAAAAAGCATATTCTTCCGAAGCGAAGCTTGGGTAAAAATCTACTTTCTCCTTTACGGTTTAATGTAATATCAACTCTGGAACAGATTACTAATATTCTCTATCTCTGTGTAGGCATAAATCATGTACTGCGACTAAGGTCGCAGTGAATAATTAAAATGTACTGCTACTAACACATGTACTGCGACTAAGATCGCAGTGTATAATTAAAATGTACTGCTACTAACACATGTACTGCGACTAAGGTCGCAATTTATAATTAAAATGTATTGCTACTAACTCAGGTACTGCGACAGCTGCGACCTGCGACCAAGGTCGCAGCTGCGACTAAGGTAATTAAAATATATTGCGACTAATTCATGTTCTCTATCACTCTGTAGGCATGTACTTTGACTAAGGTCGCAGTTTTAAAATATGATAGTAAGAAACGCTGCGACCTTGATCGCAGTGTCTTTTCTTGACTTAATGACTCCTAAATTTAATTAAATTTTTGTTATATTTTTAATTCATTTTGTATTTGATTTAAATTTTTTTTCTTGTCCGCAGCACGGTGTTGTAAATAAAATTGAAGATCTGGAAGGTCATTTCATCAAGCAGAAGCTGTTAAAAAACTGGACAGCTGACGTGCAGTACATGTTCTTCCCGATCAATCACAAACATAGTGCCGACGAATCGGGATTTCACTGGACCTTGCTGGTATTCGATTGCTCCACAGAAGAGTGGATTTTTTACAACTCTTTGGTCCCAGCTGACAAAAAAAGTAGTATAACAAAGTTTTACCAAAGAGATGCAAGAATAATGGTGAGTTAAATTTTAATATTTTGATTACTGAAAACTTGCAATTAATTTGATTAATACTAATTTTTGTTCCTATTGACATTGCAGAAAGATAGATTATTAGAGATTTTTGAGATTCATTCCAAAAAATTAATGAGAAAAATTAAAATAAAATACGCAAAATGCCCCCAACAAGCAAACAGGTATATAAATTTTTGACATGTAATTTCATTTCATATTTTCTACTTTTTTTTAGTACAAAAACTAATTTCATTTAATGATTGCTTTACGGAAATTTCAGTGTTGATTGCGCTATATATGTATGCAAGTACATGGAAAGCATAGCGACTGGCTATCATCTATCAGCTGCTGATGCTGTTACGGTTGCTGGTGTACAGAAACTAAGAAGTGAGCTTGCATACATGATACTTGCAGATGTAGAGAAGAGTTGGGATGAAGAAACAGACATTATACGACATACGACATATGAAGACTGATCTCCGTGCAAATTATTGATATACCACAATTTTTTTTTATAAATGTAAAAAATATTTCAAGTGCAATTCATTGCATAATTTTTTTGTTGTATTGATTTAATTTATACACAGTTCTATACATTTATATATTATAAGTTCCATTGATTATTTACAGTCTTCATTTGTTACAACTTGGCTTTTACTATTGCGTACTGATGTTAGAAACAAACATGCCTTCAGTAATTGTGTTAATCAACAACAACACTGCGACCTTCGTCGCTATGCGTGTTAATATTAAGGAAACACCTACCTAACGTACAGCGACTTAAGTCTTCACCATCTCAAAATTCTAAAAAGAAGGTTGCGACTATGGTCGCAGTTGATAGCCGCAGCCTTAGTAAAATACAATGCGACTTTGGTCGCAGTTGATGCGGCAATGTTTTAATCAACAATAACAATGCGACCTTGGTTGCTATGCGTGTTAATATTAAGGAAACACATACCTAACGTACTGCGACTTAAGTCTTCACCATCTCAAAATTCTAAAAAGAAGGTTGCGACAGTTGATAGCCGCAGTCTAAATAAAATACAATGCGACCTTGTTCGCAGTTGATGGCGGCAATGTTTTAATCAACAACAACACTGCGACCTTGGTCGCTATGCGTGTTAATATAAAGGAAACACCTACCTAAAGTACTGCGACCTAAGTCGCAGTACATGTAGTGCGACCTAAGTCGCAGTACATGTAGTGCGACCTTAGATTGCAGTTGCTGGCCATCTTTATCAATAAGAACACTGCGACCTTGGTCGCAGTTAACCATGTACACTGCGACCAAAGTCTCTGACTACATTATGTACAAAAAAAATTAAACTATAAAGTAGAATTTTGTAGCATTAAAACTTTAAAGTACAAGTACATACAAAAAATAATACAGTAGAAATCAAAGAATGATAATAAATCTGATTATAATTACATGCCAGTGTCAGAATGCGACTAAATCTCTCTACACTGTGCGACCCTGGTCGCACTTCATAAAAAATTGAAGTCTTTGTTCTTTCGAGATGGAGGCAACCCAAACCTACTTCTTCTGCCAATAAAAAAATAAATAGTAAGAATTATAAACATTAATCGTTATAAAAAAAAATGATTAACAGGTTTAATGTAATATACCATTAACGGACAACCAGTCCTGTAATGGCCCAGCTCTTGGCAGTTATCACATCTTCGATGCTTCACTTCCTTCTGATATATAGAATCTTCAAAACCAGACTTAAGCCTGGATGCAGCTCTAGGTCTCCCCTTGGTTGGTACAGGGCCAATTGGATCACGTATATTCAATTCTTCACCATCTCGCAATATGACAACGGATCCACTGGAACCAACGGCAGTCTTAGGATGCGATGAATGATCATTTCCTGACATTGCTCTGTATTCTCTAGTGGTATCTTGGGCAAAACTTTCCAAAACTCCCTCCAACTTTGAAATATTTTCATCAGAATTAGCGACCATGTCCAGAATTGCATTAAATTTTGAACGAACTGTCCACAATCTAGCCGTCCGTGGAGTTCCTTGACTGGGAAAAGGCCTCATGCCATTTTCAATTGCAACGTTTTTGTAACGAGCATCCAACCTCCATCTCTGAAGTATATATGATTCTGGTATATGTGTAACGTGATTGCGCCATAAAATACACAGAATATGTCTACATAGGATACCCTCTGTTTCAAATAACGAGCAACTGCAAGAAACATGAAGTTCCTCTCGCTTATCATAACTGACCTTTTCCCAACTGTATTTTGATTCTGAAAAATTACCAACCAAATATGTTGATCCAGGTTTGTCCTGTTCCACCTCTTCTGAAAACAGTGTCATTACAACTGCCCATTCCTTTTGGAACAACTGAAAAATCTTCGGTGTATACAACTTCGAAACCTATATCTCATATGGATTGGATGTACAATTGGGCACAGAATTCAAACCCCTAAAAACTTGAAGAGATTCAGATGCACGACGGGAAGCAACGGCTTTATCATATTGGTGAACAAATTCCACTAGTTTAGTGTTTGAGTTAACAAAACCATCAAAGAAGGAATTAATACTCTCGGACCTCTGACTAGTTGTCATTCCAGCACAGAAAATATCCTTGAGATATGCATTAACCCAATGTCCACGAAGCCTGTACATCTTCATCAACCAACTGCCATCTTCTTCTTCTAACTGATATTTTTCACTCATCAGACGCCATCGTTCCTCACAAGTGCTTATATCGCGGGAGGTGTACCAAGCATGGAAATCAGAGACCATATCTTCTCCATACTTGTTAGCCATTAGGATTTGTTGCTCGGCAATATGTTTCCGTACATGCCAGAAACAGTAACTGTGCCGAGACGTAGGGAAAACAATCTTGATGGCCTCACCAATCTGCGCATCCTGATCAGTAATAATCAGCTTCGGTTCAACTCCATGCATGC
Source organism: Agave tequilana (assembly GCA_038442645.1). Classification (NCBI taxonomy): domain Eukaryota; kingdom Viridiplantae; phylum Streptophyta; class Magnoliopsida; order Asparagales; family Asparagaceae; genus Agave; species Agave tequilana. The sequence goes on along the minus strand of JAVJIF010020449.1, from coordinate 16,550 downwards.
ACTTGAGCCATTTTTGGAATAACCAAACAAAAGTATCCCTCTGCTCATCAGCAAGCACTGCACAGCCGAACAAAATTGACTGCCGGTGATGATTTACTCCAGTGAATGGAGCAAATGGCAAGCTCAAGTGATTAGTCCTGTATGTGGTGTCAAAAACGATCACATCACAGAAGCTCAGATACGAGGAAATAGCTTTTCCATCAGCCCAAAAAATGCTTCTAAGTGTGCCCGCGTTATCAACTTCACTTGAAAAGAAGAATTCTGGATCGGTCTCGGCTTTCTCTTGAAAATATTTGATAATAGCAATAAACTCATGACCGCAGTTATTTCTACGTTGACGAGTGAAATCAATAACTTGTTGAGGGCGCACTTCTTCACAGCCTTCTCCCTGGCTCATTGCATTAACAACGCGGGAAATATTTGAAGGCCGCATTCCAACATCAACCAGATTGGTCATAATGCTTCTGCTAATTTTTGAACGATGATTCTGGTGAGAGTAATGGTGATGTACCTTATCCGGGCTTGATAAGAATGAGTATCAACAAATTTTGTGATAACCCAATGTCTTTTGTCCAAAAAAAACGAAGACGGATATGCATCTCAGCAGGACAAGCTACTCTAGTGTTAACTCGACGATGCACTGTAAGCCCCTCTTGTCTTTTGTCACACAACTTCTTCAGCCCTTCCTTGTTGCAGCAAAATCTTCTGCAAATAATCTCATGAGGAGGCTTCCGTGACTTATCTGTACTTTTTCTTCTCACGCTAAAATCTCTATTCCTGGCAAAACAATTGTAGAAATTGTATGCTTCCATATGCGACAGGAACTGTTTCCCTATAAACTTATCTGAGCTTCCAGACATTTCTGCATGTGCATTCATATCCTACAAAAAGAATTTACACGAATTAAATGAATATAAATATTTATTAGATATCACTGTATTCTAAAATATAAGTTATATAAATGCGACCAAGGTCGCATAAGAGATGAAAACAATTTACTTCTTATCAGCTGTTGCGATCAAGGTCGCAGTTATCCGTATGAGAAGAAATCTATATTACTTATTACTAAAGACTGCGACCTAAGTCGCAGTAAATAAAAATAAGATTTCACATACGACATGAAATCTATAATACTCTTTATTGAAGACTGCGACCTAAGTCGCATTAATCAGTATGTGAATAAATCTATATTATTCCTTACTAAAGACTGCGATCTAAGTCGCAGTTATCCGCATGTGAAGAAATCTATATTACTCCTTACTAAAGACTATGACCTAAGTCGCAGTTATCCGTATGTGAAGAAATATATATTACTCCTTACTAAAGACTGCGACCTAAGACGCATACCCTAGAAAAAAAGAATTCACAGCCGGAGATTATTTTCAAATAAGATTGCGACCGATATATAAAAAGGTCGAAGTACCTCACAGTCTAAAGAGAAAACATTAAATATTTAAGATATTGTTTTTAAAATATATATAAACAATTAAAACCTGTTGATCGGCATGCAAAGATGTCAACCCTTCAAGATTTTCAATATTCTGAGAGAAAGTAGAACCAGATGCAATATCTTCCATATTAAGATCGCTGGTATACTGCTCAGACGTCGACATTAAATATTTTGCAGAAAAAAATTGATCTGAAAAGATTTTATATTTTCAGAAAAAGGTGAAACTAGATCTTTCAAAAAGAGGTCAGGAAATAGGGTGAAAAGTAATTTATATCATATAAAGAGCGGCAAAAAATAAAAGGGGGGAAAAATAATAATAAACAATAAGGAAAAGTTATCATAAGGGGTATTTGGTAATTTAACTTCTACCTAAAAGCGGGCCGCAAGTCAGTGAGGTAACAAATTGAGCCACGTCACCGCAGGCTGAGAGAATACTCTCAGCCCGCGGGCTGATATACATTTTTCTCATATATATATATATCTTATATGTATAATGGATTCTATCCATATACAATTTTCTTCAAAGTTGTTTAAATATCATGTTTTTGTATTTATACAAGTTTTGGAAGAAACCGTTTTTTCATTTCAAAATTCAAGTTTTGGAAAATACCGATTTTGTGTTTAAGTCAAGTTTCAACATCACAAAAATGATTCATATAGTTTGTAATATGTGTTGATTTTTAGTCACACATGTTTGGTGTTCAAAGATCTAATAAGAACTTATTTTTGTAGAATTTATGTGATTTTATGGGATTTAATTGGTATTAAATTAACCAAGTTTTCATACCTGTTTTTCTCAGCCAGACTGTTCTGGCGGTCGACTAGACGATCGACCGATGCATGGGACGTGCACAAAGGCCAGCCCCTTCGGCCGGTCGACCGCGCGGTCGACCGACTAAAAGCATCCCACTCTGGGTGGGGGCTGGTCGACCGGGCGGTTGGCCGAGGGCTTTGGCCTGGTCGACCGGGCGGTCAACCGGAGGCACAACGGTCATAAAAATGACCATTGGCCGGTCGACCGTGCGGTCGACCAGAAGGGCAATTTTGCCCTTTCCTGGCTGCCAACAGGCAGAATTTTTAAGAGGGTATACATATCCATCTCTTGAGCTGGTTTATTCATGGTTTTTGAGAACAAAATTTTCCCATCTTCTTAAGTATTTTAGCAACAAATTTAAAAGAGTTTTTGTGCCAAAAGATTCATTATTTATTTCTTTTAAAGGGTTGAAAAATTCAAAGAAAAAGAGAAATCTTTGGAAATTATTTTTGATCTTCATTTCTATTTTATCCTAGAAGTTTTTCCAAGTATTTTCTTTGTGATTTTGATTTCCAAACTCTTTGTTTTCTCAACTTGAGCTATTTATCTATCCTGTCTATGAGGATCTTATTTTTGGTGAGAAAATTAGTTTGTGGTCTTTGAGATCACCAAGAGTTGTAACCTTCTTTTATTTGTGGGCATCTCTCTTGTGTAGAGGTGATAGTGGAGGTTGAGTTTGGTTGTGTTGGTATCCCTCTAAGTGTAGAGGTGATTGTGGTTGGTTTGGCTTTGAGCCTATCCCTCTAGTAAGAGGTGATTGTTGTTTGACTTAGTGCCTTATCCCTCTATTGAGAGGTTGATCTTGTGTGGCTTAGTGCCTTGCCTCTAGTGTAGAGGTTGTTGTTGGTTGAGAGAGGAGTTGTGTACTCTAAGTTTGTATTACCCAAATTCTCAGTGGAGGTTCCCTCTGTGGGAAGTCCTGTATGGGCGTTATAGTGGAATCCTTCTGTTGTGAAGGCAGGGACGTAGAGCAGTGGCTTGAACCTTAAAACATATCTCAGTGTTTACGATTGATCCACTATCTCAAAACTCTCTCTCTTGCATTGTGCCTTGCATTATTTCATATTGTTCATATCATACTTATATGCTTGGTATTGTTTGTGTGCCTCACTTGTGTTAAACCAAGAGAGCTTCATATAGCATCTCAACTCTTATTTAGAGGAATTTAGAGGAGATAGTCCAGAGCCCTTCACTGAAAATTCGGCTACACTCTTTGGTTACACTAAGTGTGTTGTAATTAGTTTTTAATTTCACATCATTTGTCATTAGATTAGCCATACACCTATTCACCCCCTCTAGGTGTACTTTCAGAGAATATTAAAAACAATTCAAAATCAAAAGACAAACATGCTTCACGTCGCTCCTCTGCACATCATAAATCCACCACGATCACGCTGCGCACTCTGATCTTTGCTACCAGTTTGAGAATGGAGTGACCAATTCCAAGAGACAAGATCAGAAAATAGGATCGATAAGAAGAATAGGAATCAAGATGGAACTAAGAGTACTCTAGAAGAAGAGATGCAATCAGAGAGATCGGAAGATCAAAGAGATGGATTTTTAAAAGAAGGACAGTCAATTCCAAATGGAGTCAATATCATAACATGGATAGCATATGTATATTGTAGTGTAACTATACCTTGTTTCAAATTATCGGTATGAACTAGATCCTCAAACCTGGCTCTGATACCAAGAAAACCTTGTCACGCACCGCTTTCCAAAATACGTGGAAACGGAATCGTGACGAGAGTCGGCGACGTATATACGTGAGGAAAATACCCCACGTATACACGCTAAGCCTAAAGTAACCTGAACAAGCTAAAACTTTAAGCCATAATAAATCAATGATCACTGCAATATCACACATAAGCATTCACACATGATATCATATAAAAAGAACTGGAATTAAAACTAAATCTGATATACATGAATTAAGAAATGTATAGAGACAGAAATAAAAAGAGGCAAGAATACTAGAATAAAAAAGAGAGAAGCTCTAGCTCCTCGCGATCGTAGATCACACGAACACCTGAACAATATAAGAAGATGTCCAAAATCTTAGACGTACAATCCAGGGTCGTCAGAAGCGACCTAATGAGCGTGTGTGTGAAGAGAAGTTGCTCGTGCATAATAACAACATAAGCAATAACTTAATAAACTGAAATATAAGATAGCAGAATAACCAATATTAAGAACAAAGTCATGAATGATATATAACTGATCTCATGACAAAAGAAAACAACTAATGTCAAGATGTATAACCTAGCATATATCACTAGTCTGGTATACAATCCTGTCATGTGTACAATCATATGTTTATTATAACTTATGTGAGTTCAGTCAGGTGAGTACAGTCAGTCACAATACATTATAACAGTTTATCATTATTAATTATGTCAGCGAACACCAACTGCCACCTGTAATAGACGCATCCCATACTACGCCTATTACACGTGTCAATCAAAGTCCTAAATTATTGAAATCAATAGAAGAGACGTTGTCTATGCTTTAGGTGAGTTCCATACATACCCGGAACCACGGCCTAATCACCTGGCGCTGAACCAGGTCCTACCGTTAGGTAGTTAGCAACAATAACAATGTGTCAATGATAATGGCAATGTGAACAATACGGGATGTCAGTCATCCCCCCGAACCCTGCAGTGGAACCGTAAGTCGGCTGCGCAACCTGTATCCTAGGCCCACCTACATCTAAAATACAGACACTGTTTCCTCCATCAATTTTTCCAATCCTTGCGCAAGTTGTCCATTAACATTATTATTTATAATAATCAATATCTATGTTATTTCGATTACTGGGACGATATAGTGATAGCAATAATATCAATGATGTAACAATAACAATGTGGATAATATTACCGTATAAATGGTAGAACAATGGTATAATTATATATGTTACTTTCTGACAATATTTTCCCAGTAACTTTCAATAACATGAATACAATATCAAGCTCGGATACTGCTTAATAGGCGGCCTCATCTAGAACTGGCCACAATACCATCCACTTATAATCTCACTAGTTATCGTGAACATCAATCTGAATCTCAATAGTCATTACGAATATCAACTACTAAGTCTATATCCGATGTCGTAAACCATAAGTCCGTCAAATCAAAACCAGTTCTTTCATCCTATCAATCAACTCTGATTCTCTAAGTCACCAATAACTGAGATCCAACAATAACTATTATCAAACTCTAAATATATATTAACACCGATATCAATGAAATTACACTCATAATAACTCAACCTCTGTAACTGAAAAACTGTAGTCATGAACCAATCATGAAACGCTGAATATATCCTCGAGATCAATAACAAATACCGAGTTCACAAATAAGAATGGAATATCCTCAAAATCAGACTTATCCAACCATAATTAAGATCATAACTAAAGAGTATAACGTCATTGATGAACATAACATCTCAATCATCTCTATACTAGTATCCAACATCGATAAGATCATCAGTACTCAACCAATATCATCGGGGGTAAATCCGGAAGTCCTTGTTTCAATAATCCAAAACCAGAGTGCCACATCCTCGATCAATATGAAATATAGGTCATCCAAATATCAATCGTGAATCCACCAAAAAGAATATGAAGTTCAGGTCAACTCCCATTCTAACTACGGCATACATAAATCTAAGTATCAGTAAAACAGTTTATTAATGAAGCAACATCATATCTAACACATCCTCAATATCCCAATGAGTCCTGGTTAGAATAATCACCAAATAATTTGTCTGACAATTACTTTATATAAAAATATAAATCTCTAACCTCAATCAAGAATCAATCATTCTCAAGATCAATATGTTTATATTCTAAGATTTATCACCGCTAGGTTAGTTACAAGGTCAAGTCCGGCTTACGGTATATCAATATTAAGAAAAGATACTGATACTAGCTTATATCAATTACACAAATAAGGTGAACAATCACTAATGTCTCATGAAGTGATACAACAAGTCAAACTAGTTAAATATAATATAAAGTCACATGAAATAATACAAATAAAACACAATAACGGTAAAGAAGAAAATGACATAAGAACAAACACTCACATGAAATGATGCGGTTTTGGAACCGAATCGCTGTCTGGTCTTCACTGCACGAACCGGTGCTGATCTACAGATCATCCCATGGATCGGTCATCGAATCGCCATTGTATCGTGTCCATAACAAGCACAAATCCGGATCCCCCCGTTACTGAGTCTGGATCGCACGAACAAGTCTGGATCGCTACAACATGCAACCAAACACACACAAAGAGGGAGAGAGACTGAGATACAGGAGGGATACCGGGATACACCCTAAACACACACACATCCACACCTACACAGACATATGCATAGATATCCATATACAAGTATACACACACATTAAATAATCACAAAATACATGCATAGATTAATACACATTTGAGAGAGAGAGAGAGAGATGAGGGGACCTGAGAGGAGGGATCTCACGGCCGCATGCTCTGCTGCCGGAGGTGGAGCCGCAGAGAGGATGGAGGTCGTCGCTAAGGAGATCGGAGCACCGGGGACTCGCGGAACTCGTCAGAGAAGGGGATAAGGGCTGCCTAAGAGGGTTTGCGCAGCAGGGAAAAACAGGCCTGGGCTGTTGTGCAGATGAGTGGGCATCCAAGGGAGTTGGGTGTTGGATGGAGATGCTCAGATGGAGAGGGCAGCCAGCCATGGTAGAGGCGCTGCCACATGGTCCGGGCTTGGCCTGGAGGCGCTGGCGCATAGGAAGGTTGAGGAGGGGGCTGTGGGCGGCCTGAGGTTGGGTTCACGTGTGCTGCTGAAGGGAGGGGACGGCCAGGTCACGGGCACTGCCGTGGAGGTGAGAGGAGTTTCGGTGTGTTCCGGTGAAGGCGTGGAGAAGAAAAGGGGACCCACGAAAGCAGTGGAGTGTAGGCGTGGTGATGGTGAGTTGCAAAGCATGAAGGAGAAGAAAGTGATGGGAAGTTGCTCGCGATGGGGCATGGCCATAGCAGTGGATGCTCGGTGGTGGAGTGCACAACCACGACATGAAAGAAGAGGGGAAGAGAAAATATAGGTGATGTTGGCGGATCTGCAAGAAGGGGTGTTGGGTGGTCGTTGCCCGGGGGAATGGGTGATATGCGGGTGTGAGGGATGAGGTGATTGCGCATGGGCTGGATGGCGTTATGCAAGGAAGGTGGAGATGGAGAGAGGTGTAGGTTGGGAATCTCGTGAAGGGGGTGATGGGTGCACACTCTGACGATGGGTGGCACGCGCGGGGCAAGCTCACGGAGGAAGAGGGAACCATGACGATGCTCACCAATGGTGCGGGCGCCATCAGCTATGCATGGGAGGTGTGCCGGAGGGCTCTCTGGCGTGAAGAGCTACAGTGGAGGTGTTGCTGGGAGTGCGAGGAGTTGCCGAGGTTTGTGTGTTGCCGATGGCATTGCCACTCTGGTAGGAGAGGAGGGGAGTTGTGGCGCTCATCAAGGAGGGTGGAGGCAGCGCAAGGAGAAGATGGGCTCCGGGCTTTGGTTACTGTGGTGGTTGTTGGGTGTAGCCGCGAGGTGGTGGAGGAGCTCGCGGAGGAGAGGAGGTTGAAGCCATCGCGGTGGTTTCGCATGTGGAGATGAAAAGGGGGCATGGTGCCGGCTAGGGTTAGGGTGCAGGTGATGAATATGATTAAATAGGGATTAAATGGGTTAATGGGTATCGGGTTCTCAATGGGTTCGAATAAGGGTAATGGGTATAGGTTAACGCTATTTGGGTATGGCTTTGGGTAGTGGGTTAGAAGCAACCAATAGAAATAATAATAATTAATTGAAAATTTTTAAAAATATTACTAATGATAATTATTAATAACAATAGAAATAATAAATATAATTAACAACTATCACTACTACTAAAAACCATAACAATGTTATAATATTAACAACAATAACAATATATTAGCAATAATATTTATAATGAAAATAATTTATAATAACAATAATAACAACGAAAATAATAATACGGAACAATACTTAACAATAAAATAATAATAAAACAACAATAATATTAATAATAGTAACACTATAATAAACAATAATCATAAAATAATAATAATAGTGATAATCCATATTGATAAAAACAATAATCATAATTGTACTAGAAATAATAGTAAAACTAATAAGCAATAATGGTAATAATATATCTAATCCAAATTAATATTTTATCTCTCCAAAATAATTTGTATATTTAATAATAATAATATAAACCAAGTTAACTAATTATAATAAAATAACTAGTAAAACAAGTTAAATACTTTTAAAAAATAAAAATACAGTATTTTTAAACTAAGGATATTACATTCTACCCACCTAATAAAAAATTTCATCCTCGAAATTTCAATAGGGCAGAGAATAGTAAAAAGAATTCAAAATCAAAGGAGAAGATAAATAAGCTTCGCGTCGCTCCTCTGCACATTATAAATCCACCACGATTCCGCTGCACGCTCTGATCTCTGCTATCAGCTTCAGAATAGAGTGACCAATTCTAAAAGATAAGATCAGAAAATAGGATCGATATGAAGAATAGGAATCAAGATGGAACCAAAAATTACTCTAGAAGAAGAGATACAATCAGAGAGATCGGAAGATCAAAGAGATGGGTTTTCAAAAGAAGGACAATCAATTCCAAATGGAGTCAATATCATAGCATGGATAGTATATGTATGTTGCAGTGTAACTATAGTTTGTTTCAAGTTATCGGTATGAACTAGATCCTCAAACCTGGTTTTGATACCAAGAAAATCCTGTCACGCTCTGCTTTTCAAAATACGTGAAAACAGAATCGTGATGAGAGTCGGCGACATATATATGCGAGAAAAATACCCCACGTGTACACACTAAGCCTAAAGTAACCTGAACAAGCTATAAATCTAAGCCATAATAAATCAACGACCACTGCAATATCACACATAAGCATCCACAGATGATATCATATAAAAAGAACTGGAAGAAAGACTGAATCTGATATACATGAATCAAGAAATATATAGAGACAGGAATAAAAAAAAGACAAGAATATTAGAATCAAAAAGAGAGAAGCTCCAGCTCCTAGCGACCGTACGATCACACGAACACCTGAATAATATAAGAAGATGTCCAAAATTCTGGACGTACGAATCCAGAGTCGTCAGAAGTGACCTAATGAGTGTGTGTGTATAAAGAGAAGGTGCTCGTTCATAATAACAACATAAGCAATAACAACATGATAAACTGAAATATAAGATAACAGAATAACCAATATTAAGAACAAAGTCATGAATGATGTATAACTGATCTCATGATAAAAGGAAATAACTAATGTCAAGATGTGTAACCTAGCATATATCACTAGTCCTGATTATTCCAGACCCGATTATTCTCTCTCCTCCTTGGCCCCCCGCTTCTCACCGCCCCTTGACCTCCACCTCTCGTCGCCCCCCACCCCCTCTACCTCCCTTCTCGCCTCCCTTGTCGTTCCCTCCGCCACCGCTGGGGCCGCCACCCCTTCCCCTCTGTCGCCTCGAGCCCCCTATGCTACTGTTCCTGACTCTTCCCCCTCTGTCCCTTCTTTCGCCGCCCCCTTCGCCTAAATAAAATTGTCAAAAAAATGCGTGTGAGATTAATGTAATGACCAACTACACCACCCAAGAAAATAGAAATATTATGTAAAGAGTTTTTATTAAGGTTTTAAATCGAGTCAAAAGGGTCAAGTCGAGTCAACCCTATTAAGTCCGAGTCGGTCCGGATTTACATTTTTAACTAGTATATATGATCGGGTTGGGTCGACCCGAACCCGATTACGGTCGAAAAGTGATGAGCCGACCCCTTTAACTCGACCCGACCTGACCCGAATTGCCACCCCTAGTCAAAACTTGCCAAGAAACCACCAGTGGAAAAAATCATGGCTAAGAAAAAAGAGTACGATGTACAAAACAAAATCTTCTTTGAAAAAATACACTCCCCTTGATGAGATAAACTCTACTTTTAGCATGTAACGTCTATGAAGCGGCTCATTCCTATTTTATATACCAGTTTCTTGAATATTGATGTTAGTAATGCTTTTGTGAATAAATCTGTCTGATTGTCACTTGACCGTATTTGCTGGATATCAACATTGCCTCTCTTCTGAAGTTCATATGTGTAGAAGAACTTTGGTGATATGTGATTGATTATGTCACCTTTGATGTAACCTTCATGTAATTTGTACAATACAAGAAACATTATCTTCAAACAATGTTGTTGAAATATCTTTCATTGAGAACAATCCACTTGATTCTCGAATATGCTGGATCATAGACCTTAACCATACGCTTAACGACTTGCTTCATGGATTGCAAATTTTTAGTGTGATTGGATGAAATAACAACTATATTTATTTTACAGCTCTTCATGATATAACGGTGTCACTATATGTGAAGACATAGCCTGTTTGTGATCTCTTTTATGTGGATCATAGAGATATCTAGTGTCTGCATATTCAACTAAATGTAACTTTGATTCTTAACAAACCCAAATTAATTGTTCCATATAAATAGTGAAATATGTATTTGACACCATTCTAGTGCCTTCAAGTGGGGTAAAGCTATATCTTGCTAATAGGTTGACTGAAAATGCAATGTTTGGCCGGTATACAATTTGCAAGATGTGTAAGAGCACAAATTGCACTAAGATATGATACTTCAGGATCAAGAAGCTCTTCACCCTCTTCAGGAGGACAGAAAGGATCTTTTTTCATAATAAGCGATCCTACAAAAATCAGAGATGTTAATGGATAAGATTTATCCATATAAAAAATGACTTTAAGATTTTTTCGGTGTACGATTTTTATGAAGAAAAAATCCTTCACGAAAGTGCTTAATATTTAGGCTAAGACAAATTTTTTTTTAAAGATCTTTAATTTCAAACTTCTTTTTTTCCTCAAATAAGTGACAGACTTTGTGAGCTCTTTAAAAGTTCATGTGAGGCTCAAATCATCAACATATACTGTAACTATGAAAAAACTAATTTTTGTTTTACTTATGAATATACATGAATAGAAGAGATAATTTGCATACCTTTCTTTTAACATCTATTCACTAAGATAATTGAACCACATGTGTGTCTGATTATTTTAATCCAAAAGAATTGTTGCAGTTTAATTGATTATTAATTTACGAGTTTTTGAACTATGTTCTTTAGAAACTTTGAATCCTTCAAGGATCTTCATATATATGTCATTATCTAATGACCCATATAAATTTGTCATAATAATATCCATAAGATGCATGCTTAGTCTTTGTGAGACTACCAAAGTGATCGAGGAGTAGTAGGATCCATTACATGAGAGTATGTTTTTTCATAATCAATTCAGGTCTCTGCAAAAGATTTGTGCTACAAGTGAGCTTTGTATCCGTCAATCTCATTATTTTCATTTATTTTTCGAATAAATGCCTACTTGTACCTTGTAGGCTTTATATTCTCAGGCGTTTGGACTATGTTTCAAGTACTTTTAGCTTTTTGCTAAATAGTCTAATTTTGTCGTATTGTTTCTTTCTATTTTGGCTAATCATGTCTATATCGACACTCTTCGATGATATGTGGTTTAGGATCTTCATTACTTTTAGTGATTTCAAGTATTACTGTGAAGGTAAATATGTCATCAATAATAATATTACTTTTATCCTATATTGTAACACCCTCTTCCCGGAATACGTACTTTGATACGTATTCTGATTTTTCAATCACATTTTTTGATTTAGTTTTTGTATTTATTTTGATTTATGATTACTTGTGGGATGGTTATGTACTGGATCCGGATTCGTGGACTCGGAGTTAGCCCTAGTCTGAACCGGGGACCCAGTTGTAGTGTATTGCTCGATTTGATCTTTTTGGTAGTCAAATTTGATCGATTTCAGTTTCAAATATAGTTTCCAATATTTTAGATATTTTATGATTTTCTGAAAATTTTCAAAATTATTCTGCAAAATCTTTAAAACTGATGTCGATCGGTATCGCTGACCAATTCTCAAATTTTTAGTTTTCAAATTGAGTTGAATTTCTAGAAGCGACTTTCATATTACTTCTTAGACTCTCATTTTCTATCTAAATACATTTTTTGAGATTTTTCTAAATTATCGAAATTCAACCATTTTGGTGTCGACTAGTATCATAGGAAGATTTCAGAATTTTAATTTGAAAATGGATTGAATTTCTTGAATTCAATTTCACATGCATCTTAAAATAATATTTTCTATTTTTGAGAATTTTTGGAGCGTTTCTGAAACAATCGATTTTTATCGAATATAATATTATTTACCTTCTTTCTTCAATTCTTTTTCCTTCCTTTTTCCATATGGCCAACACACTCCTACAGCTTGTAGACCCCCATGCCCCATGCCCCATCACACCTTCCCTCTCACATCACTTCTCTTTTTTAAAAAAAACAATTTCACTTTCTCTCTCCCTATTTCTCTTTCTCCGCCTTTCTCTCTCTCTCTCTCCTTTCTCTCTCTCTCTCTCTCTCGTCCCCCTTGGCTCCATTGCCAGCCAACACCTGCACCATGCTACCATCGCCGCCGGCGTCCCCTCCGGCCGTCTCCTCCGGCCGCACCAAACCATCAACATCCACTCCCTCTCCAACTCCATCTTCAACAATAACAATAAATTATCATCTCCACTAGCATCTTCTTCCTTCAAAACTCATCACCATCTCCTCCACCATTCCCTCCCCTTCACATCTCCTCCACCACAACACAAACCACCTCCTCTCCACTTTCCATTACCACCGCCATACAACATCACCTCCTCCTTCTCCACCAACAACATCACTTCACCACCATTCTCTCCAAAGCCCCACGTTTACCACCACCACAAACACCTTATCACCACCCCATCATTCCACCACCAAGATCCGCCACAACCACAACCACTCACCATTCCACCTCCAAACAACCCCCACAAAATCCATCTCCATCATCTCCACCACCATCAAAGAAAAAACCCACACCCTCACTTTCCCTCTCCTCTCTTGGCCAGCCACCCCCATGGCGACGGACACCTGGCTGGCCATGGCTTCCCCCATCTCCCCTCTTTGTCTCTATAATACTCTTATTTGTAATACAGGATTTAATATTATAGTACTTTAATTCGTATGTATTTTGTATTATGAAATTATTATTTTTTTATTATTAGTATGTAATGGTATATGACTATTTATGTTATTAATATATTGGTGGTAGTTGTTATTATTATTACCATTATCATTAGTTACTATTATTAGTATTATAGTTATTGTTAATTTTTGTTATACTAGTATTATTATTATTTATTATTATTATGTAATGTTATTGATACTATTATTATTAATATTATGAATGCCTATTGTTATTATTAATTTTTATTGTTATTATATACCCTTTCCTATTTTCTACCCCTATCCATATCAACCGGTATTCTATTACCATTGGCTTTACCCATAACCTATTATCACTTATCCTATAACCCAAACCTTTAACTCTTCACCCCAACCCAATAGGCGTTAACCCATATAACCCCATCCTATACATATAATCAAAATTCATATCCATAACTAATTCAAATTCAAATCCTAATCATTAGAATTTTATCCTAACTAAACCCATATTCTCTCTAATTATTTTCTAATCCAAATATTATCCCAAAACCTCTCTCATCTCCAATCACACACTCGACTTCTCCATCATCACCCCAATCATTGCCGAGCACCCCAATGCGTGCACCCTACCCTCCATGCACACCTCTCTTCAGGTCGAATCTTCACCATGGCCGAAACCCATCACAACCAATCTCCACCTTCAAGCCTCCCTTGGCTACGTCTCGAACACCCCATGAGCCATGCCCTCCTCCACGGCATGCTTCTACCAGCAATCCAGGTAGAGCCATGCCATGCCCCGGCTCTCCTCCACTTGGCCACCTACTCCTCGCGCGCCAACCCAATCCATAGCCGTTGCCATGCCAACAAACAACATCTCCAATCCCCACGGCCAACCCCTTGGCAACTCCTCATCTTGGTCGGCAGCAAATCTGTTACGCAAGCCTCACTCCAGCACCCCACCTTCCATCCTCCTTGTCACCTCCTCCCACCACAACACAACAGCACAAGGTCCACTTTTCTCTCCTCATACTCACGCCGAAGCCCATCCTCTAATCACCGCCGCTTGCGCGATCGCCAGCACAAACTCCGTGCATACGATAACACCGCGAAAATCCGTCGTGCCTCCGTGCCCCAGCTGCCAACTCCCCACGCACACCAATAGATCTAGCCATCATCCTCCATGGCTGCCCCCCTCTCCTCACGGTGGTGCAAGCATCTCCCTCAACCCCACGGCTGTGCCTCCTGTTGCGCACTAGCAGACCTGCAAGACCATAGTAGCACCCTGCCTCCCATCGAGCCTCTCGGCTGCCCTCCTCCCTGTATAAGCCTCGCGGTAGCCTGAAGCCTTGGTCGTGCTCCTCTCACTAGGTCGGGCATAGTGTTGCCGCACCACCAGCCCTGCCGCAAGCCCCTTCTCCATCCGTGGCCGCGAGCTCTAACGGTAAGCCACGGAGGACCCACCTCCTTCTCCGTGCGCGAATCTCTACGTGAGTCTTCGCTGCTTGCCTTGCCGTGGAGACACCGCTGGAGCTCCATCGTGGCCACCGTGCACATCTTCCCTTCTATACGAAATTCTCCACCTTTGTGAATAGGTATGTGTAAATTGTGTTTTATATCTCTCTTTCTATATATATATATATATATATATATATATATATATATATATATATAATATATATATATATATATATATAATTATGTGTGTGTGTGTGTTGTGTGAATTAGTGTATATACAAGTATATATGTGTACGTATATAGGTGCATGTATGTATGGCATACTTGTATATGTATATGTGTGGGTGTGCATGTGTGTAAGAGTGTATTTATGTTTATGTGTGTGTATTCAGTTGCATGTTGCAGCGATACAGATCCGTTTGGTGAGATACAGACTGATCGGCAAAAAGCAAGCACAAGAATAAGTAAGAAGAGTGTGGGTCGATGTTATACTTTTGCGATTCTTCCATAGTAGCGAAGTGGCTATACGGGTCGTATCCACAAAGGAGGGGAGAGCGATGGAAGCTTGATGCGGCTTCTTTGTTCAAGAAAAGAGAAAGTTCTTGTTTCAAATAAAGAATGGAAAATGAAACAAGTTGGTTTCAAGAATTGTTTGAAAATGATTTGGGCTTTGTAAAGTTGGATTGTCTTAATGGTAAAAAACGCGCATGGCTAACTTTTCTTCTAATTACTCCACTAATCCCTAGCTTCTTGTAGCCTCACGTTGGGTCATAGGCAAGCATAACCTTATGCATAGGAACTATTCACGTAGAAATCGAGTGAAAGTTCTTCCTAATAGCTTAACACGGAAAAAACTTGGGAATTCCTTATCAAGATCCAATAAAAGACGAGAATATAAGGGAAACACAAGTGCACTAATGGTATCGGCAAAGTAAAAGGAAAATATCTAACTTACAACAAGTAAAAATACACAACTCATAGATCATCAAAACTATTAAGCAAGAAATATAAGAAGGTAATACTTGTAGGTAAGTAAGAGTTAGAACTCTCGTCTTAGGATGCCATAAATCTCGTTTTGCACAAGGCTTGTTTGACACTATTGACTCATTTGGTTATCAATCAAGTTGTTAGAGCTTAGTGGGTTAGTAGTTAGTTAGCCATGCAATGGAAGAGTTAGTTAGACATGGTAGTAAGAAGAAACAACAAAAAAAAAGGGGTAAAGAAAGGGAAAGGGAGTTACACTACAAGAAAGTAAAAGAAAATAAGTGAAGATAAAGGAAGTTACACTACAACAAGGAAGTAAAAGTAAATGGCAAAGGACACATAAATGGGAAGAAGAAAGAGAAGTAGTTACTTGTATTAGCTTGTCACCTTCAAATACAATACTTACACACTCTCTCTCTTTCACTCTAATGGCTAAACTAAAACTAGAAGAAGAAGGAAACACAACAAGTATAACTCCTAGAAACAAAGACAATACAACTCTAAACTCTGGATATCCTCCAACTGATGGACCCTAGGGGGTATTTATAGGCACCAGGGGAAATGGCATCAGGGGGTGACCCCTGGTCCAAATCCCGGGGGCGCGTTCCCACATGGTTGCACAGGCTGCGTTTTCGCGGCCATGCCAGGGTGGAACGTGCCTGCTTCGGTCAGTGCGTCGTCCTGTCTGTCCCCTGTCAGGT
>JAVJIF010020448.1:0-64750 GCA_038442645.1 Agave tequilana | reverse complement strand
GCTCCACTATCAAGACTCACAAGTTTGGACGCCGCTAAAGATGTGCATTCCCAAGCTAAGCACATTAGAAAGCTTCGGGAACAAGTTTTTGAAGAAAAGACAAGTCAAGATCAAGACAATGGAAAAGTCCAAGTTTTGTATTTTTACTTTTCTTTTAGACTTTTTGTCAAAACTAGATGTTAGAAGTAGATTTATGGGATTGTCACTTACATACACTTTAGTTTGATTTATGGCTTCAAAAACAATTTCAATTCTATTTCCAACTTAGTTTTTATAGCTAACATGTTTTGGAAAATGTTTTAGAACTTTAAGTTTTGGAAAACCGATTTTTGGAAAAACAAGTTTTTATCAAAAAGGATCTTTATCAAAATGTTTTAACATGTTAGAGTAGTGACTTATGATCATACTCCTATTTTTATAAGATCCAAAACCTCAACCCAAAAGACCAAATCCAAAAACTCAAGTTCTGGTTTCTGATTTTTCAGAACTAACAGGAGCCGGTCGACCAACGTGCACGCTGTGCATGTGTGTACGTCGCCGCGACCGCTCCGGTCGACCGGGGCACTTACAGTGCTCTCTGTTTGTTCGGGTCACCGGGGCGTCGACCGTTGTCCCCAACGGTCAGAAATATGACCGTTGGCGGTCGACCGGCCCGGTCGACCGGCAGCTGTCAGAAAGTCTGACAGACTCCAACAGCTCTATTTTCTGACAGATTTTGTTGGGATCTCACCCCAACAAATTTCTCTAGCTGTCTTACCCTATTTTTCAACCCCTATAAATAGAGGTCACTTCAACATGATAAGACACTAATTTACACAACAATTTTCACATCATTCTTTTAAGCTTTTATTTGAGAAAAGATTTTCAAAGCTAAAATTTCCATACACCCATTTGAAGCCTATACCTCTACTTCACTCTAGATATTTGCACTACACAATCCCAAAATTCTACATCTACATTTGGTTATAGGATTGTGCTAAGTGAGCGATTTTTCGATCAAGTGTGATCATTTTCTTCTTGTGTGAAGTTGTAGAGGCATCGGCCTCAAGGCGAGCTAGTGTGCTCCGGGTGGTGTTGCGGCATCACAAGTGATAAGAAAGTGTGTCCTTGTATTGGAGATCCGGTGGGATCAACAATAGTGGAATCCTTCAAGTGTGAAGGCGGGGACGTAGAGCGTGGCTCGAACCTCGGAAACATATACTTGTGTTTGCGTTTGCTCGAATTTTCTCTAAACTCAACTCCTTTATTTCTTGCAATACTATTGTGTTTATTATTGCTTATCCTTTAATTTGTGCAATTTGTTAGTGGAATTTTAATTCCGCATTGTTGCCATATTTCATATAGCCATCACCTATTCACCCCCCTCTAGGTGTTTCACCTTAACCACAACTTAATCAGCAAGGTAGGTGGCAGTTCCGTCAAAGACGGGCCTAATTATGCTAAACCACCAACTTTCGAGGTTCCCTCAATCCCCTACCTAGTCACCGATTTGAAAAGAGTTAATTTCAAACAACAACTTCCTCCTTCAAGTCAATCTCTTAATGAGCCCAAGTTAACCTAAGGCTAACCTCTAGTCAATTTTTATTTAGGGTTAGGGTTGTGAGTGCAACGGAAGTGGTTTGTGGGCCAAGGAAGGTTAATAACGTCCCACCTTATGTTGTTTTAGGGGTTTTGCCCTTAGATGTATTAGTGCACGTGTACAAACAGATAGAAAAGAATTTACTCAAAAGCAGTAAATTAGTTGAGGGCGCATCCCAGTCTATATCAACGCGAACGTACTTTGTCGCCAATAGTTTCAACAAAAATTAAGAAATTTAAATAGACATGTGCTTATGAAGCAAGAGTCAAATTTTTTTTATGTTAATCAACTAATAGGTTACTATTAATTAAGTAGCAATATGCAGATGATCACAGGAAAATTATCAACTATAGAAAATATTAGTTACAATTTGCAGCAGACCTGCAAAATTGAAGCAATATGGAGCTACTTTTTCTGTGAAAACACGACAATAGCTACGGAAACACGGTTGTTAAGTGTTTCCTCTGGCTCTGGCTTCTAGGGTAGAAGCACAGATTTGCTAATTCTTTTAGCTGCAGTAAATTTTTCTGTTAGCAGATCCTGCAAACAGAAACAGAAAAAATTAGATTTAGAGAATATCATACCATTCCTTCCCCGGTAACGTCACCAAAATTTTGATTGATGAAGAGAAATTGAATTGAAATAAAGAAAAAGTTAAAGTCAGAAAGTTCTTAGTCTCTTCTCAATTTATCCGCATAGCAAGGGCTAGACGGGTCGACCCACAGGGAAGGATGCGATGGATGCTAACAAATAGCTTGAAAAAGAATATTGATTGTAAGAAAAAGGATTTAATTAAGCAAAGGATATTATGGTTTACTAATCATCTACCACAACTAAGTATTAGTCTACGAGGAAAAAACATCATATTGAATCTATAGAGATCTACCCTAGGGTTTTGATTAAGAATCAAGTAAGATGAGTAAAAATTATTGGCTCAAAAGCCCATCACTCTAGTTTTGATGATGATTAACTCATGTAGTTATAGCACTAATGATCTTGTGTTTATATAGTTTCAGATATTTGGTCAAGATCTTAGTCGGTGTTTAGCTTCATCAAAAGATTCGAAGTCAAGTTTTAAAGTTAGCACGTATTGATTCAAGAGCTCGCGCATTAAGATCGCATCAAGTACTCTAGAGGAGTTTAGCTCTTTGGATCAAGGTATGGACCAACTCAAGAAAGAGAAGGAGATTTTCAAGAGAAAATTTTCGAGAAGACTTGTGTCATGCTTGTTAGTGTCAAGATTTAATTTTTAGATAAATAGAAATGATAGATTAGTTGTAGATTGCTCAAGCTTATACACACACACAAAAGATTTATATGTGTTTTCACAAAATAATTTTAGTTTTAGAAAATACCGTTATGATTTTGAGCTTCAAAGTATATATCTTTATGTTTCATGAATAGAGTTCATCAAAATGAGTTTATATGGTTCATATGTGTTTTAAATTTTATCCATACACATTGTTGATTTAAATATTTACAAAAACTTTGGTGTTTCTATATCATGTGTTTGAGTTTTATATTTATCAAAACTTATTTTAGAGCTTATTATCAAAAGCATAGATATTTCATCTTATATATATGTATTGGATCATATCCATACTCACCAAGCTTCAAAAGTGTTTAAAATATCTTATTTTTGAATTTGGAGAAGTTTTGGAAAAAAATTGTTTTTCAAATTGAAGATTGATTTTGAAAAATACGAATTTTTGTTTAAGGCAAAATTTTCATATTACAAAAATGGTTCAAAATGTTTGTAACATGTGTTGATTTTTTATCACACATATTTGCACTTCAAAGTATGGTAATGAACTTATTTTTTGTAGATTTTATGTGATTTTATGAGATTTTATTGATGTTAAAAAGACCAAGTTTTAATCCCCAAATTTTCAGACCAGGCCTTTTTCCGGTCGATCGGTCGGTCCACGAGACAGAAGCCGGTCGACCGGGCGGTCGACCAATGTGCACAGAACGTGCACAACAGTTTTAGCTTGAGGGCCGTCGACTGCTATGGCCCCAGTCAACCGACTGGCGTCTAGAGAGCTGTCCTCTCTGGATCTGGTCTCGGTCGACCGGGCAGTCGACTGGTAGGTCAAAGCCCAGGACACAGCAGGCCCCAACGGTCAGAAATATGACCGTTGGCCGGTCGACCGCCGGATCGACCGACAGGTCATTCTGACCTGATGTTTGACCCAACGGCTAGTTTTTGGGAGTCTATTTAAGGGGCTGCTTTGGGCTGTTTTAAAAAAAGATTTTGAGTAGGTTTTCAAGCTAGTTTTTCCCATCTCTTTCAGAGGTTTTCTCCACTTGATTTAGGCTAATACTTCCATATCAAAAAGAGAGTTTTCAAGAGTGTTTTCAAAAGTGATTTCTTGAGTTTTTTCACCACGACTCTATCCTAGTTTTTCTCATACATACATGAGCTTCCATTGTCATATCTATCCTATAGAAGCTTTGTTGTGAGAGTTATTTTTGTGATCAAGAGAAGTGATCACAAGTTTACATCCCTATATTGTGAGGAGTTGTAGAGGTTTTGGCCTCAGTAAAGAAAGTTTCGTGGTGATCAAGTGAAGTGATCACCAAGTGTTTCGACGTGTGGTTGGAGGAGTTATAAGAGGTGCGGTCTCGGCAAGCTAGTGTACTTGCGTGTGTTTGTTCTTGCAGGAACAAGTGAGGGACTTGCGGGTCCACAATTTTAGTGTGAATTCGTTGTAGATGTTGCAGCACCGAGCGATCCAGTGGGATCGGTTTTAGTGAAAATCCTTCAAGTGTTGAAGGCGGGAACGTTGAGCAAGAGTGCTTGAACCTCAAAAAAAATCTCCTGTGTTTGTGATTGCTCATCGCTCTCTCTCTCTCTCACTTATGTTTATATATCTTGCTTATGCTTATTGCTCATATATCTTATATGCTTGATATATTGTGTGCTCAATTAATATATGCTTGGGATTGTGTGTTCACACTTGTATACAATCAAGAGAGCCATAGTGGCACCTCAACTCTTAATTTAGAGGAATCTAGAGGAGATAGTCTAGAGCCTTTCATCGGGAATTCGGCTACACCCTTGAGTTATACCTTGTGTGTTTAGCTTAATAGTTTTTTATTTGCATAAATAGTTTTAATTTCGCATCATCATTATTAGATTTGCTTGTACACCTATTCACCCCCTCTAGGTGTATTTTTAAAAATATTATAAACTCTAATTAAAGTACACTAATTATAATTAAACTTTAGTTCATCCTAGTTTCAAAGCATAGCATAAGAAAAGCCTTTAAACCTAACATTATGCTATCAAAGCTTCTAAATATGAACTAAGAATAACCATTAAAAAGTGCAATCCTAATTTAATTCAACTAATTAATTATTCATCTTTAAAAATTATCAATTTAATCCTTGGGTTTCTAATAAGTATAGATTTCAATCAATTCATCTTTTAGACTAAACTTAGTTGATCCAGAGATTAGCGAACTAATTAATTTAGTTATTCATATTATTTTATTTTAACAAGATTTATTATGAGGAAAGAAAGTTGCATCAACAAGAAAAGAAGAAAGAAAACAAAAGAAACTAAAGCAATAAAAACTTAATTAAAGAACAAGAGAGATGAAAAGAATAATGAACTTTTATTAATGGATGTCACCGGCCAATTACAAGTTCTTCAAAAATCTGCTTCTCCAAATAAAAAGCAAAATAATACAAAGAAAATCAAAAATAAAATGGCTAAACAAATAATCTTATACTAAATCTCTGAGATGCCTCTCCTCTGTTACTCTGCAGGGGTATTTATAGGTGATTTCAGAAGGAGAGTCCCACACAAACACCTCTACCAAAACTCGACGTACGCAGCCCCAGGATGGCCGTGTTTCTGCGCCCAAAAGGGGAGGTCGCGGCTCCTTTTTGGATTCTGGTCACGCGCTTTGGCGCTTGACTTCATCTCGTCCGTTTATGTCGAGATCTATCCTCGAAATCTTCATTGCTCTCTGAATTTTAAAATATGTCGATCTCTTAGATAACTTGGAGATCAAGTTATCTCTAAATCTGAGTTAATTTCAGGTTTTCTCCCTTTTATCTTCATCTTGTGGTGCAAACCAGATTTAAGTAGAAATTCACCTCTATCTTTAATTAGGATGAGGATTCATCTTGTTCTATCCTTTTCCTCCTCTAGGTTTTAAATCAAATTAATTTAAAACCCATATTTTAATGAGAGAGAAAAGATGTTTCCTTTATCTTCCCAATTAATCTTTATTTTCATAATTCTTGTGAGTTTTTGGGCTTTTTTTGGGCTTTCTCTTAGATTATGGAGGCCTGCACATTATTAAATAATAAATAAATTAAATAGTAATATTTTAACAAAATTAAGCACGAAAATATGAATAATAATATGCATTATTGATGACCGATCAATCACCAACGCCAAGAGATGTCATGCTTGTGAAATTCATGGTGACTTCATACATTAAGCACCATATCATCTTCATCCAACGTCTTCATCATGGCCGTTTGAGATGTGGGGAATAGACGTCATTAGACCCATTAGTCTACCAACATCCAAAGACACCAATTTATCTTAGTTATAACTGATTACTTCTTAAAATGGGTAGAAGTTATCCCTCTAAAGAAAGTAAAGACATCCACGTGATCAATTTTATCAAGCATCACGTAATATACCATTTCCACATACCTCGACAGATGTCCATGATAACGGACACCAATTCGTCAGTCAAGTATTCTAAAGATTCTGTAACAAATTCAAAGTGTATCCTTCGGCTTCCAACGGTCTTTCAAAATCTTTTAACAAGACTAATGAAAAACTTCTCAAGAAGTTTGTCTCAAGGAGTCAACGTGACTGAGACGAGAAGTTAGGCGAATGCCTTTAGGCATACTGTACAATGGTGAGAATCCTAACAAAGGCTACGCCATTTTTCTTGGTATACGGATGTGAACTTGTGCTCCCACTGAAAGTTTAGATTCCATCCCTGCACATTGCTCTGGCAACAGAGATGATGAATGGGGATAAGTATCGACTGCGCCTTTAAGAGTTGAAAGTTTTGAATGATAAATGTCTGCAAGCTCAATAACAATACAAGCTCTATAAAGCTCGAATTTTCAGAGCCTTCAACAAGAAAGTCAAAGAATGAGTCTTAATAAAGGCGATCTTATCTTAACTGTCAGATGACCCATGGTCATGACACATAAGAGTAAAGATAAATTTCAACCTAAATGGGAAAGACCGTTTTAGAGACAGTCTACTCAAATGGAGTTTATTGTCTTACAAATTCAAGCGGCGATACGCTCATGATGCTGATCAATGGCAAATTCCTGAAAAATACTATCCATGATCAAGTTGATATTATACCTCTAATCAAATAAGTACTACTCTTAATCACGTTAACACTAAACCTCTGATTATCAAATCAAATTTGTCTGGCTATTGCATCCTTTCATAGAACTCTCTCCCTCAATCGAGATCAATTTTGACTTCGACCCCTCTCTGATTGGTTGGATAGATTAGGGTTTGGGATTCAAGATGTCTGTGAGAGAAAAAATGTATTCTTTCTAAAAATCACATTACACCTTACTGACATGGAGCAGGATGAATGTGAGGAGAGCACGATGCAAATGTCAACATTGAAAAATGATGAAGATAAAATTCCTAGGACAATCGAATATTATTTGTAGAGTAAAAATCTCGGGAAGTACATAGTGTACTTTTTTAAAAGTTGTCATTTTGGGTGACATAACAATCCAATACCTCCGACAGTTAAGGATAGAGGAAGAAGTTGGCTTTTAAGCCCAATGAAAATCTCGACAACTCATCATGCTGAGGGTAATAATATAGCTAGCCTAACTCAAACAATAATTGGTAAAGTTATATCAAACCCGCTGATAAATGAGAGTTTGCTAAAAATTCTGCCAATCCCACCAAAGTCCCTTACCAATTTTCTTCTATGGAATGGTAAGTCTACAAAAAAGCTGTATTTATTTTCCCAATGAAATGAATTACAAATTTAACTTGCCATGTTAATATTATACTTTTGATAGTAAGACTTCAATGCATCCCTAGCGGATCAAATTTTACTTATCATTCTCTTTAATAAAATGACAAGTATTTCAAATCATCAAACCAATCACTGTTATGTTAAACATCACATGTCTAGTAGTAAACAAATCTATGTCATGTTAACATTACACTTCTAATAATTCAATTTGCTCAAATCACAAATTTAATCACTATCATGTTAAAACTCAAATCTTCGACAGTAATCTTCTCGATTTTCTTAATAAAAATGAGATCTCTAGTTAACACTATACCTCTTCAGTTGCTAAGTTAATATTACACCTCTAGCACATCTCACTGTTAAGTTAAAACTATACCTTTGACAGTAAGCCCCTCAATTTTATTAAATGAAAACAAGAATTATGGTTAAAATTACACCTCTTGACTTCTTCAATCAAAGAAGGGAACCTTCAAATTTCTAAATTAACCGTTACCTTTGGCAATCAAAAACTTATCGCTTTATTTTGTCTGCTTTTCCAATAAGAAGAAAACAGATACGCTTTTGAAGAAAAACAATCACTTTTATACCAATCAAATAATAGAAGTGATACAAATACTTTGTCTTTTATTTAAAAAATATTAAATGATAAGAATATTATTTTTTTTATGATTAATCTCGTCAAGTGAGAAATTTGAGCATATCTTTAAGCTCTTTGATTTCTCCCTGGTGAGTTTCTTTGGCCATGACCATTGCTTTCTCCCGCATCTCTTCTTCTGTAAGAGATATTTTCGCGACATATTTTGCTTGAATGGCCTCCAGTGCAGAAGATTGGACCATGAGCTTGATTGTTCTTCTCATAGAGCTTTTCCATTTTTCTCTTCTCCTGCTCAAGTATCTACTCTTTGTCCTGCAGCAAGATCTGTGCCTTAGCAATGGTATCCCAAGTATATGCAATTAAATCTTCTGCAGTTTTATCATTAAGTTTTGCCTTCTGGAGGCATTTTAAGAGTTCTGATAGGACATTCACATCTCATCTAAATGGCATGTTCGATCTTCTATCTGCTTCTTGGCCTCCTCTTGAAGATGGGATTGCTCCGCGCGCATGTTAGTCATACCCAGTGTGCAGCGTCAACCACACTGGCATTTTCAAAGTCATGGAGATCGGCT
Source organism: Agave tequilana (assembly GCA_038442645.1). Taxonomy (NCBI): domain Eukaryota; kingdom Viridiplantae; phylum Streptophyta; class Magnoliopsida; order Asparagales; family Asparagaceae; genus Agave; species Agave tequilana. Next base: position 56,008 of record JAVJIF010020448.1, on the reverse strand, counting down.
AAACATTGCCCCAGCTGCCTGACAAGCGCTTGGTATTATGGCTCGTTCAACTCCCCCGCCTTTCTTAATATTTTCAACATGATTGTCGAGCAACGACTGTACAAAATCGAAAAAGCTCTGCCCAGTGAGCACCAAGTCAGTGCTGTACATCATCATGCAAAGAAATTGGTCAATCTCCAGAGTGATTAGACCCTCCAAGATATTCGCAGCAGGAAAAGATCGGGTAGGAGGACTGGACAATCTTGAAGACACGATAGTGGTTGGCGTGCTCTCAGCAAGGGTTGAAGACAAACTCATTGTACCAGCAACTGCTATAGACACACTTGCTTCTATTTTCAGAGTCGTGACATGGGCTTTTATTATAGCAGGCTCGAGCGCATACGTCATCATGGAAGTCCCATCCAATGGAGTAGCAATGAGGTTCCCCCTGGCACCTGAACTCGCGACTATGTCAGTTGTTGGAGTCGGTGCGAGAATTCCTGTAGTCACGTCAACAGTGTTAATTGTTTCCTCAAAAAATTGAGTGTGTAAAAATTCTTATTGATTGAAAAAAAAAGTTACAACGGATCAAATTAAATTACAAAAGAGAGAAAAATATCTCGATCTCCCTTTATTTAAAGTTAGGTTCTTCATGTAGTAATGAAGAGTGAATCTTTTTCTCCATTGACCGGCCGAATGAAAATCTTCTCATAGATCGTCTTAAGGATGCTCTCTAACAGATTGAAATAACTTCGCTTGAATACAACAAGCTTTGAATTTTTCTTTTTTCTTAAAAAAATTTCTTTCTTTCTTTCTCCTTTGGATGCTCAAAGTTTTTGAACTTTTAAGTTGCTAGATTTGCTTCCTTTTAGTTCAAAAAATCTCTCCCCTCACCTTAGCTTTCATAGCTATTTATAAAGGGTTTTAGGGGTAGAATTGTCTTTTAGAATTCTTCCATAATGGGGATTAACTCCCACATTACATGGGTGTTAATTGACCCAATAATAGGGGTCAGTTACAACAGAAACGTGAATCTCGCATTGGATGCAGATCTCGCTCTGTTGTTAGACGCGGAGCTCACATGCTTCTCAGGGTTATGTCTAAGTTGGAACACGGAGCTCACAGGCTCGCATTTGATGTAAAGCGTAGAGCTACTCAGGCTCGCATTTGATGAGCAACGCGAGTGTTATGTTTAGTGTTTGAACGTAACCCTCGCATTTCCTTTCTAATGAAATCGCGTTTGGGTTGAGATCCTATTCTTACATCTGACTTGAGACTCGCATCTAAGTTGGGTATGACCCTCGTGTTTGATGAGGCCTGCGTCTAAGGCTTTGTCCTCAATGATACTTAGACAACCTACATTAGTAAAAACTTCAAGTACAAGAGTTACAAAATGAACTTCTTCATATTTCTCACCTGGTGGAGGGATTGGAGAGGGCAACTCTTCCTATAATTCCTCGGGTTGAGATAGCTCCTCCGCTATGCTGGCATCCGCAGTAGAAATCCTGCCAATAACTTTCACAGAAACATCTGAATCCCTAGACTGGGATGACTCTCCCACGGTACTGGCAGCACTAGTGGTAGCTCCCCCAATAGCGGTCACAGGGATCTCTGGGTCAGGCTGAGATGGTTCCTCCACCACATCGGCAACGTTGGTAGAAGCTTCTCGGTATCAATCGCTCGAGTCTCTAAAAATTTCACCAAAGGCGAGCATTAGAAAGATGCCTATATGGAGTGAAAAAACACAAGAAAAGGTACAATGAAGCCAAAATTTACCTTCAGTAGAAGTGAATCCCGCAGGAGGCATGGAAGCTTCACCCTGAGAGATGGCCTCCATGTCCTCAACAACCAAGTGAGAGAACTTGCTAGTGTTGGGAGGAGGAGGTTCATCACTAAAGTTGTATCATACCCGAAATAATCCACTTCTTCGTCAGATAGAGGAGATGGTTCTGGAGAAGGTAGGACTTCAATTATCACGGATCTGCTCAAAACAAGCCCGATGGTAAGACTTTGCTCAAGGGCCCCAATAGAAGGCATCATAATAGTAAGAGAGCATGACTGCGTGTCCTTTGGGTTAACTCCTTCTCCTTGATCTTCACTGTAGTGGTAGGTGTAGCCTCGATCTGAGGAATATCATGTCCCGATTGGGGCGTGGTTTCATTTCTAATATGGCCCCATGCTCATGGATGGTTGTAGGCTCTGTTGGAGCTTTCTCTATCTCCTTCTCCCCAGGAAGCATTTCTTCCACATTCACTGTAGGACCCTGGTATGGAGACTCCTACTCTTGTGGCGCAAATCAACACTTGGCAGATATCCTTCTTCTTCATCAGTCGCCTCACCTGATGAAAGAATCAGCTCGAGCCCTGTTATCGGCCCAGAGACTCTCCCGGGAATGGCCCTGTCTTCAGGCTTCTGATGTTCCCTCTTGCTCAAGCTCGATCCAGCCTCAGCATCTTGGGATCAAGGATGCTTTGCAATAGTACTTCGCGGGCATTTAGTGTGAGCATCTTCAGTTTCTTCTTCCTTGGGCTCGATCATAGTAGCTGCCTCACCCTCAGCTTCTAGAAACTCATCCATACCCCTCAAAAGGGTCTTCTTGAAGCTTTTCTTGGCATTGTATAAGGCCTTGATATCCTTGATGCACGTGATGTTTATGTTGTACCCAGAACTAGGGCCGCTATAGCGTACCCCGTGCAAAAGCCAAGAGTGGCATAGGAGTTTGGCACTTTTTTTGGCAAGCTGAAGGTTACAAAGTAGTACCAAGCTTGGGCCTTTTTAAACAAATTGCCACTGAAGTGGAGGCCAGCATTGAGATTTCCAACATATAGTTGGTCATACCCAAATTAATGAGCAAATATGCTTGATATGTAGGGCTCGATCGTGTAGACATTCCCTTGGCGAAAGACAAGATACCCGAGCCAAATATTCAGTAGCTTGCAAAAAAACAGTAGAAGGGATATGAATCTATCTAGCCCTGGGATGTCAATAAATCACTCACCAAAAGTAGCCCCTGGAAAATTCGGGAAACATATGAAAAGGTGGTAAATCATGCCACTCTGTACAATTTTCCAGATAGCGGCCATGTAACCACCCTGTCACTTCGAGCGCTCGAGTTTTTGGATGAAGGGAACAAAGTCCCCATTGGACTCCTACACTGCTGACATGAGAGCCAGCCAGTGCATAACGTACCAGGCCACCAAGTTGGTGTACGACAGCTCTACACGTGGATTGGAAGTCTTCCTTCTTGGCTCACCATTTTTGTCGAAGTCGGCATTTCCTTCATCGTTTTCCATAACCTCCATGCGGCTGAAGCTATAATTCAACGCACGTAGTCCACTTAGGATGCAACTTACCATTGCTGAAAGCAAGCAAAGTGGTCAGTCGTGAGTCAGTAAGACAGGCAGATAGACGATGTCCATTGACAGAACTTCATGTGGAGTGTGAGCATGACCCACCTCTTTAGCCAGAGTATCAAAAATCCTGCAAACAAGACCCTGTCTGAAATTGGGGTCTTGGCCTGATGGTGGTAGCTCTCAAAATCATGTCAAGTTGAAAGGTGTTCTCATTTGACTCAGTGGTGTATGAGCTAACCGTCCCAGGAATTCTCTTATCTATCTCTTCATCTGTACTTACAATTAGATGAGAGACTGGACCTGTCCTGTTTCCCAAATCTCAAAACATGTAGTTCGCCCAAGACAGCTTCTTCACACCTCCGGCTCTTAACCTAGTGATTTGGGTGCAGATGTGATAGTGACAACACTTCTTAATAGGTTTCATAAATCAGTGGGGCATTGTTCTTCAAAAGATAAAGCTCTTCTGTGCCAGGGACTTATTTTTCATAGGGTAGCTCCCCCATCGATAGTCTGAGGACTTCGTACATCTCATGGAGAGCGAACCTTAATTCTCTACTTGGAGTGAAGAAGGTGTGTCCAGGTTGTACAACTCCAGCATTGCGAAAAAGTGATAATGGCTCAGCTGGATACTATACTGAATGACCCTGACTGCTGAATACCTGCTCGATTGTAGCAGTAGCTCCCATAGCTGCTCAGCGATATAGTTTACCATCCTGGTCCACCATGTCTTTTGCGATGAGTGCACCCACCCCCATCGCCCAAAATTCAGAGGGCGGGAACTCACCTTTTGCAGCAATGAATTGGCTGATAAAAGAATTGGCATGTTTGGGAGTCTCACCCCTGGGGTACTCGTGTCTCACCAGGCCTGGAAGCAATTCAATCATTTTTCTACCATTTTTGATAGGAATCACTCCACATTAGGTGATTTTACCCTCTAGACGCTCCTTGCTGCGACTTTACCAAATCTCAGTTCATCTATCTCGGGACAGACATTGACTACAGGTAAGACAATGGGACCATACACTCCATGTTAGGTAAGAAGAAGTGTGGTCGCTAATCTGACAGAGCCACTTATAGTTGACGTCGAAGAGATCACTGTTGTTACCGTCAATCGAGTCTTTGAAGAAGAATGATGGCTTCTGGATCAGTTTTCTATCTCCAAACTCGAACGTCCCATCGGAGATGATTTCCCTCAAAATCAGGGCACTGTATCTTATTAGTCGGGCACTCCGTTCATTGTCCCTGCCAGTAAACATTGGTGCAGCCTGATGCAGGCCAAAGGTGACATTCCTATTGGGCCCTCCCTCATGGTCGAAGTGATGCCTCTTCATTAATGGGTCCGTGCAATACCTCATTGCAAAGGAAAAAAATAAAACAGTTAGAACTCTGAGAGTTTTAAAAACACTAAGTTTTGAAACTCAAACGCGGGGTACAACACATGAGATTCGTTTAAAGTCTTAAAATGCAAGGCTCATATGAAGTCCGCGTTCAAAATTTGAAACTCAGAAAAACTTTAAGTCTGGGAGTTCAAACACGTGTCTCATGAGACCCGCGTTGAAAACGCGAGACTCACACAAAGTTCGTGTTCTAAATTGCAACACGAGGCTCACGTTTAAAGAAACAAACGCGGGTCCCATGAGACTAGTGTTGATTAACAGAACATCAAAGAAGTTAAAGGGATGAAAACCCATTCAGCTTTCGTTAAAAATGAAAACAGGCAAAGCCAATTCATCACCTGAAGCCATCAAGTGATTTAAATCTTCAGTGAAGATTGAAAAAAAGCTGAAGAAAAAGCTTTAACTCTTAAAGTGATTTAAATGAGTGTTGCCTCAGGCGCAGCACCGTTGGCGGCAGAAGAGGTGATCCGTTTACCCTTGAAGCCATCGAAGTGATTTAAATCTTCAGTGAAGATTGAAAAAACTGAATAAAAAGCTTTTAAACTTTGAAAGTTCTTGAAAAATCTAAAAGCATTATGCAGATGAGGGTCTGAATGAAGAAGACAGTCAAGTGATTTGACTTCTGAAGACTAGAGGTCTTTTTATAGGACATTCAATGGCGAGATTCGCGGCGAATCTTGAAGCTCATTCTGAGCTTAACACGTGACGCTGGTGAAGTTCGTGTTTCCAAGCGAAGATCACGTCTAGAGCTCTCGAGCGCGACCCTCGCGTTGGAAATGTGACAATCAGGTGCATCTTCATAGACAGGGTCACGTCTAAAGAAACAAAATGCGACAGTCTCATCTCACATGAGAGCTGCTTTCTCAAACACAAGAAGTGTGTCTTGCTTTTGTAACTGTTCGACAATACACTGGCAGAAGAAATTGATGACTCAACCAGATCAAACAGTACACCAATGAGGAATCAAAACTCAGAGAAGTTCTAGACTGCAGTTCTAGAAACTTACGATGATCTTCCCTGGGGCTTCAAATAGTTCAATAGTACACTCAAGAAGACCACAATCTAGACAGGATTAAGTTTAGGACACTCTAAGAGATTACCATTCAATCACGAAAGTCTAAGTCAACATGAAGTCCAAGGTATTTTGAAATCCTTCCCAGTCAATCATAGAGTTTCACAAATTTTGGAGAGAGTTTTGTAAGCTGTCTAAAAATTACTAAAAACAAAGTCCCAAAGCGCGGGCCTCGTGCCAAACGAGAGAGTCGCGTTTCAACCACAAATGCAGACTTCGCATTTCATCAATCGCGTTCCTTTATTAAATGGGAAGATCGAATTCCTTTATTAAACGTGAAGGTTGCGCTACTTCTTCAAACGAAGACCTTGATCAAGATCGCGTTTCAACTTCAAAACTTAAGCCTGAGAAGCTCTGCGTTTCAACAACAATGCGAGCCTGCAAACTCCGCATTCCAACTACAGCACGAGACCCGTGTTTGATGCGAGACCCGCGTTTCTGCTGTAATAGACAACAATTAAATTGAGTTTATTACACTTACTTTCCTTCCCATGTAATGAGGAGTAAATCTTCATTAATAAAGAGATTTAAGGGTTAGTTACATGCAAAATTCTCTATAAATAGCTATGAATATCTATAGAAGAGACAATAGTGTTGGATGAGAATAGATTGATAGAAAAGAGAAGACTCTTTACAACTTACTGAGTACAAGTTTTTTTTCAAACTCTTAGAGATTTCAATCATTATTTTAAGGTTCATACCTTACTCAGTGTGCTAATGAGAGCAAGTAAGATCAAGCTACAAGTTCGGCTCATCAACAGAGAATAAGAATCACTCTCCATCGCCACAGATAAAGTCTAGCAGTAAATAAAGGGGAGATTCGACTCTTTTCTCTTTTGTAATCGGATATTAATCCATTGTAACTTTCCTTTCAATCAAATAAGAAACTTTATGTCAATTTTTCTGACACACAAACTTCAGAAAAGATTGGATAAGATGAATGGATGGCATGTGGTCTTATAAGGTCTTGTTTGATATAAGACACAAAGTATCATATGTTGTATGAAACTTCCACAAGAAAGATGTGGGAGACCCTCGAGAAGAAATATCTGAAAAAGAGCACCGAGAGTTGATTGCATCTGAAGAGGAGGCTTTACCGCTTTCAGTTGAAGAAATAACTCTACATTGCTGAACACATAAATGACTATATGAAGCTTCTTGCAGACCTAATTAATGTGGATGTCGAGATCAAAAAGAGGACAAGGTGGTGATTCTTTGAATTCTCTTCCTGATGAAGAGTATGAGACTTTCATTCTAACCTTGTTTAATGTTAAACAAACACTTAACTATAGTGATGTGTTGGTTGCTCTTGTAAATTACGAAGTGAGAAGGAAAGAAAAGCAATCTACTTCTAATGGTACATAAGCAGAGGCATTGATGACAAGAGGTAGGGGTTCCAATCGGAAGGGCAAAGGTGAGCGCGAGAGATCAAAGTCCAAACTAGGTTTCAGATATTTGAAGAAGAACCAGTACGTCTTCTGCAAAGAGGTAGGGCACTGGAAAATTAATTATCTAAGGATTAAAGATAAAAATAAGAAGTTAAAGACTGAGCCAAATCTCGCACAGGTGATTAGTACCCAATAGGGTAGTACTTCACATGCAAGTAGATTAAACTCAGACTCATCGGTATGCTCTTTCTCAGTCACTACTCTTATCATTGGTTACTTAGGTTATTCTAAGTGAATGCTAGATACATGAATTACCTATCATGTGTGTCCCAATAGGGATTGATTTTCTAGTTTTGAGAAGCTAGATGAATTTTCTATTATCATAGGTGATGATCGTTCATGTAACATGGAAGGGATAGGTATGGTTCATATTAAGATATTTGATGGGATGGTGCGGGAATTGAAAGAAATAAGGTATGTACCTAAACTGAAAAGGAATCATATCTCTGTTGGTGCCTTGAAAATATTGGGCCTTAAAGTATCTATTAGAGATGGTGTTTACAAGATGACTAGAGGTAGGCCTATCATTGGTCGGGTCCAGACCTGGACCCGACCCGAGTAAGCGAGTATGAAAAGGGCTGCTCTGGACCCATACCCGTTTATCCGTATACCTGTATACCCGATTATTAAATAGGATGGGTCTAATTTTATTTGAACCAGACCCGATTACCCATTTACCCATTTCAAAACATAAATATAAATAATACTAATAAAATTAAAATCCTAGAGATTTAGGCTTAAGACTCTATCAGTAAATGATCCCTTTGTACTTTAAGTGTTGAGACTGTTGGTTGATTAGTGGATGATCCTATTGTGTGTTTTCCCAAATAAATTTGGGGCCTTGCTTTAAATTTTTTCTTTATTAGAGTCTTTCATCGAAAATTTTCCCTCCACCTCTTGCACCTGGTTGCATTTCATACTTTATTGATATTAAAACATGCTTTCTTTCTCTTTACAAAAGTTTTTTCCCTCTCTTTATGTGTTTTTGTTACTGTATTTGTTTATGTATCTTTATTTTTATTTTGTTATGGGTCCGGGTAAACGGGTCTGAACCCGCGGGTACAGCGGGTCCAGGTAATGAAAACCCACCTTCTGGACCCGCGGGTAAATGGGACGGGTATGGTACCCTCTTGGGTAAACGGGTCTGGGTCTGATACCACTTGTACCGCCCCCGAACCCGACCCATTGACAGACCTAACTAGAGGCTCGATGGTGGTTTTGAAGGTCGTCTGACGCAACAACCTTTACTACTTGAAGGATGGTACAGTTATAGGCAAGTGGTGACGTCGCCAAATTCAGATGATGATTGTACCCGACTTTGTCATATAAGGCTCGTACATTCAGGAGAAAAGACTTTGCAAGCTCTTGCAAAGTAAGGTTTATTGAAAGGTGCCAAAACCTGCAAATTGAATTTCTGTGAACATTGCGTTATCGAAAAGAAGATCAAGATGAAATTCGGCATCATGACTCATTGTACGAAGAAAATTTTGAATTATATTCACACAGATGTTTGGGGACCTACCAAGACGACATCTATTGAGGTAACCACTATTTTGTGTCTTTTATAAATGATTACTCTAGGCAATGTTGGGTGTATACCATGAAGTACAAAGGGAAAGTCCTGGAGTTATTTGTAGAGTGAAAGAAGATCATGGAGAAGAGTATAGGAAGGAAGATCAAGGTATTTTGTTCAAACAATGGAGAAGAGTATATAAGTGATCCTTTCCTATAGCTATGTTATGATGATGGCATAGAAAGGCACTTCACAGAAAGAAAAATACCGCAATAAAATGGGGTGGCAGATGTTGGAACTTATTTCGATGAAGACGTTTTTGAAGATCAAATTCATTTGGAGCTCTAACACATGACGAATCAAGAGTCCTACATGATCAAGATGTGCCAAGGAGAGTTGATAGAGTGTGGTTTGTAAAGTTGAAATAGCATGTAAAAGCCTTGACACAAACACACACTTCATTGGTCCATTAGTCGACTTGATGTCCATTATAAGTCGACTAACCAATGTGTAGTCGACTAACCCAGTTACCCAAGTCGACTAATCCTGTGTCCTGAATCTGACCCAACTCTCTGTTTCTTTATTAGTCGACCGACAGTAAAACCAAGTCGACTAATACATCTTGTAGTCGACTAATAAGAGTCCCCTAGTCGACTAATCCTTGGTCCAAGTCGACTAGTTGTTAGTTGCAGTCGACTTGAAGTAGTTATTCTGAAACTGTTCTTCCAACGTACACTGACCTAGTCGACTTATAGTCAAACATAGTCGACTAATAGAAGGAATTTTGCCTAGGTTAGTCGACTAACCCAAAAAGCAAGTCGACTAATAGGCAGTTCTGACTGTTGGACAGTTTCTGACTGTTGGTCTTTTGTGCAACGTTTTCCAACGTTCATATCATCTAAAATTGCACCAATAACTCCCTAACTAACTCTAGTCTTCAGCTATAAATAGGGAAGTTATACCAAAGGCCAATTACTAAGAGTTTTTATCAGTTTTCCAAAGCTAAAAATCTGAAAACCTGAAAACTATTTTTCCCACTTCAGTTCTTCACCAAAAGACATTTCCATTGTGAAGATTCTCTGAAGTTCTTGTTTCCTATACTGAACCTTGTCGACATACTCATTCAGTACCAAGGCTATAGGAAAAGTATTGTAATTCTCAAAGTGATCATTGTACACGGGAGGCTTCTTGGTTGTAGAGACAAGTTGTACAAGGTGAAGGTATTCTCTTGGTGGAAGAGAAGGTGTTCTCTTGGTGGAAGAGAAGGTGTATACATTTGGCGAAGGAGATTTGTCAAGTGGTGTACATGGTGTATTGATTTTGGGTTGCAAAATCAAGGTTAAAGGAAAATCTCAAGCGGGTGGCTTGGGGACTGGATGTAGGTCACAAGGACCGAACCAGGATAAATCTCTCTTGTTTGCGTTTGTGCATTTTCTGAGATTTGATTTCCTTTTTGCAAGTTACTTCTTTGATTAACGATTAATCCTTCTTGTTTAGTGTTATGTTGACTTGTGTATTTTAGATCATTGTTGCCAACAGAGATAGTTCCGTATTTGTCATTATCTCGGCGATCCTACATTTGGTATCAGAGCCGGCCTCACATTTCATACCCTGAACCGGCGTATACGCTCTGATCCTACATTTGGTATCAGAGCCCTGCATACCTCGTCAACAATAAGGATGGCAACGGAGTTCTCATCATCCCAATTCAAAGAAGGACATTCTACACAACGTCCACCGCTATTTGACGGAACCAACTACAACTATTGGAAGTGTAGAATGAAGATATACTTGCAGTCTCTCAACTACGACCTTTGGAACATCGTAGAAGCATCGTACACCAAGCCCACAACCAATTACAACGCTTGGAGTGAAGATCAAAAGAAGAACGCGAACCTTGACGCCAAAGCGATGAATGCTCTATTCTGTGCCCTAACCAAAGAAGAGTTCAACCGTGTTTCAACAGCAACTTCTGCACATCAAATATGACATACTCTTCAGGTAACACACGAAGGCACTAATAAAGTTAAGGAATCTAAAATATCTGTTCTTGTCCACAGGTTTGAGTTATTCAAAATGGAGGAGAATGAAACCATATTCGAGATGGTTACAAGATTCACCGACATCACCAATACATTAGCATCCCTTGGAAAGGACTACACCCAAGTTGAAAGAGTTCGAAAGATCCTTCGTGCACTCACACCAGAATGGGAGAAGAAGACAACCGCCATTGAAGAGGCGAATGATCTCTCAACTATGACATTAGAAAACCTAATCGGTAATCTAATGGCATATGAAGTGCAATTAGAAGAAAGGAAGAAGGACGAACGACAACATCGTTCAAAGAAGAAAGAACTCGCCTTCCATGCATCTCCGACACGGACAATGATGACGAAGAGGAGATGGCAACGCTCTCAAAGAAATTCAAGAAATTTCTAAAGCAAGGTAAATCCAAATGCTTTAATTGTGATAAACCAGGTCATATGAAGATGGATTGTCCTTTGCTTAAGAAGAAAGATAAGTACAAGAGTAAGAAGTTCAGAAAGAAGAAGAACTACGAAGTATCATCAGAATACAGTGATTCATCTTCATCTGATGAAGAAGAATCCACTGAACGTGTCAACCTATGTTACATGGCACTTGAAGATGATGAGGTATCATATTCTGAACTCTCTGATGCTTTCCATGAATTATTTCTTGATCTGAAAAATGAAAAACTGAAAACAAAGTTTTGTCAAAGAAAATGAGAAACTTTTAAAGGAAAATTCATGTTATGCATTACAATGTTCATCTATAAATTCTCAACAACAAGATGAGTTTGAAAAAGTCATATCATCTTTGAAAATTGAAAATGAGAAATTTATAAAAGAGAACATTTTTCTAAAAAAGGAAACTAAGTCTTTGAATGAAAGGATTTCTATATTGGATAAAGACATGTTAGTTTTCAAAAATAAATATGAAGATCTTTTGCAAAATGTGACTAAGTTTAATAAAGGAAAAGAAAATTTGAATGCTTTATTATCTTTTCAGAAATTGTCACATGATAATCATGGTATTGGATTTATTGCAAATCTTCATGTTATAGTAATCCATATAGTTCTTTTGTAAAAAGAAAGCCTAAGAAAAATAAGTTTATATGGATTCCTAAGAACTTAAATTTTCATGATAAAAATACATATATTGCATCATACATTCATGATATATGTGATTCTTGCAACTATGTGTATATTAACAGGTGGAAACCAAATTCTAAATGGATTTGGAGTCCTAAAGGTTAAAATGATCTTTATGTTTGGTACCATCTAACGTCTATCTTGCAGGTACCATATAAAAGTTGATATATATATATATATATATATATATATATATATATATATATATATATATATATATATATATATATATATATATATATATACACTAATATATTTGTTGCAGGGGGAGAACAAAGTCTTTTCATATTTGTTATAACCCAATTTCTGCAGGGGGAGGAAAATATAACATATTTTCTGCAGGGGAAGGACTTGTGCACACAAAGCGTCATCATCAAAAAGGGGAGAATGTTGGAACTTATTTCGATGAAGACGTTTGTGAAGATCAAATTCATTTGGAGCTCTAACACATGACGAATCAAGAGTCCTACATGATCAAGATGTGCCAAGGAGAGTTGATAGAGTGTGGTTTGTAAAGTTGAAATAGCATGTAAAAGCCTTGACACAAACACACACTTCATTGGTCCATTAGTCGACTTGATGTCCATTATAAGTCGACTAACCAATGTGTAGTCGACTAACCCAGTTACCCAAGTTGACTAATCCTGTGTCCTGAATCTGACCCAACTCTCTGTTTCTTTATTAGTCGACCGACAGTAAAACCAAGTCGACTAATACATCTTGTAGTCGACTAATAAGAGTCCCCTAGTCGACTAATCCTTGGTCCAAGTCGACTAGTTGTTAGTTGCAGTCGACTTGAAGTAGTTATTCTGAAACTGTTCTTCCAACGTACACTGACCTAGTCGACTTATAGTCAAACATAGTCGACTAATAGAAGGAATTTTGCCTAGGTTAGTCGACTAACCCAAAAAGCAAGTCGATTAATAGGCAGTTCTGACTGTTGGACAGTTTCTGACTGTTGGTCTTTTGTGCAACGTTTTTCAACGTTCATATCATCTGAAATTGCACCAATAACTCCCTAACTAACTCTAGTCTTCAGCTATAAATAGGGAAGTTATACCAAAGGCCAATTACTAAGAGTTTTTATCAGTTTTCCAAAGCCAAAAATCTGAAAACCTGAAAACTATTTTTCCCACTTCAGTTCTTCACCAAAAGACATTTCCATTGTGAAGATTCTCTGAAGTTCTTGTTTCCTATACTGAACCTTGTCCACATACACATTCAGTACCGAGGCTATAGGAAAAGTATTGTAATTCTCAAAGTGATCATTGTACACGGGAGGCTTCTTGGTTGTAGAGGCAAGTTGTACAAGGTGAAGGTATTCTCTTGTGGAAGAGAGGTGTTCTCTTGGTGGAAGAGAAGGTGTATACATTTGGCGAAGGGGATTTGTCAAGTGGTGTACATGGTGTATTGATTTTGGGTTGCAAAATCAAGGTTAAAGGAAAATCTCAAGCGGGTGGCTTGGGGACTGGATGTAGGTCACAAGGACCGAACCAGGATAAATCTCTCTTGTTTGCGTTTGTGCATTTTTTGAGATTTGATTTCCTTTTTGCAAGTTACTTCTTTGATTAACGATTAATCCTTCTTGTTTTAGTGTTATGTTGACTTGTGTATTTTAGATCATTGTTGCCAACAGAGATAGTTCCGCATTTGTCATTATCTCGGCGATCCTACAGCAGAAAGGATGAACAAGACCTTGCTAGAGAAGATCTGTGCATGTTATTCAATGCCAGTTTATCAAAATTATTTTGGGCTGAGGCATTGGCGTATGCTTGCTATCTCATTAATGGTTGCCTTCGTCTGGGATAGGAGGTAAAATTCCTTTGAAAGTGTGATCGGGAAGAGTTGCTTAAGATTATGATTCACTATAGGTATTTAGCTATCCGGCTTACTATCATATCAAGGAAGACAAGTTGGGCCCGAGAGCGAGGAAGGGTGTGTTCGTAGGATTCAAGAAAGGTATAAAAGGATACACAATTTGAGATCCGAAAGATAAAAAGTTTATCTTGAGTAGAGATGTCACATTTGACGAGGCTTCAATGATGAAGCCTACAAACTCTCAGTAGGTGGAGAGTGAAATGACCAAAGGGTTATTACAGCAGGTGGAGAGTGATGCTACTTCACCGTTTCTAGAAAGATCAGTATCATTTGAGATCATACCCTCGGTGACACAGGATGGTGATCATGTAGCTGAGCAGGATACTGATGATGATGAAGATCAAGGATAGGCTATGGATAATGTCTAAGAATCCATTGCAATTGGAAGAACCCAAAGAAATCCATGTAAGCCTAGTTGGCTCAATACAGATATGATTGTGGCCCATGCTCTCGCAGTCGTTGTGGAGGCGATCCTATCTACATATAGGGAAGTTGAAATCAGTTTAGAGTCCAAGCAGTGAAAAGATGCCATGATGAAAGAGATAATTTCTCTACACAAGAACAACACTTGGGAACTTCAGAGTTGCCGAAGAGAAAAAAGGTGATTCGTTGTAAATGTGTATTTGCAGAGAAACAGGAATCTCTCAATGGTGATATTGTACGCTACAAAGCCAGATTGGTAGTTAAAGGTTAAGTACAGTGAGAAGGCATTTACTGCAATAAGGTATTCTCGCCTATTGTGAAGCGCTCATCTATTCAGATTTTATTGGCACTACTAGCACAATACGAGTTGAAGCTTGATCAGCTCGACGTGAAGACCGCCTTTCTCTATGGCGATCTTGAATAGGAGATCTATATGTCTCAATCGACGGGGTTCAAGACTGCAGGAAAGAAAAAAATGATATGTAAGTTGAAAAATCGCTTTATGAATTAAAGCAATCACTAAGGCAGTGGTACAAGCATTTTGACAACTTCATGAGAGGCAAGGGTATACAAGAAATCATTACGACCCATGTGTGTATTACAATAAGTTACCGGGAGGAGAGTACATCCATCTATTGTTGTATGTGGATGATATGCTCATTGCTTCTAAGAGCAAATCCGTAATTGATAAATTGAAGAAGGACTTCCAAATTCGAGATGAAGGATCTGGGTGAAGCAAAGAAGGTGCTAGGCATGGAGATCGAGCGAGATTGAAGGTGGGAAGGTTAGCTTGACACAAAAGGAGTATTTGAAGAAGGTATTATAGAAGTTCAATATCAACGGTGATACGAAGTCTGTAAGTACACTATTAGCTCTTCTTTTCAAGTTAAAAGCTAATGTGTCTCCTACTTCTGTTGAAAAGTGTGATTACATGACTCACGTCCTTATGCTAGCACAGCTGGTAGTTTAATGTATGCAATAGTATGTACAAGGATCGATCTGTCACAAGCTATCTCAATGGCTAGCAGATATATGCATGATTCTGACAGGGGTCATTGGGAGACAGTAAAGTGGATTCTATGATACATCAAAGGTAGCATAGACATTGCTTTGATATCTAAGAAGGATTCTACAGATAAGCAGGAGAGTGTTAGATATGTTGATTCTGACTATGTAGGAAACATCGACAAATGCCAGTCAACAACAGGATAGTGTGTTTATACTATCCCAAGTACCGATGAGCTGGTGAGCTATTCTGCAGTCTACTATCCTATTATCTACTACGGAGGCCGAGTCTATGGCCATGACGGAGGCTATGAAGGGGACAATTTGGCTTCAATGGTTACTTGATGACTTGAGAATTGATCAGGATCTATTGAGGATCAACTATGATTAGCATGAGTGCTATTTATTTGGTAAAGAACCAGGCGTATCATGCAAGGACGAAGCACATTGATGTCAGATTCTACTTTGTTCGGGAGCTTCTTGAGGAGGGTGATATCGAGTTATAGAAGATTCACACAAAGAAAATCCTGCTGATATGCTTACTAAGATTATTCTGAGAGTGAAGTCTTGTTATTTATTTGGCTAATAACCAGGTATATCATGCAAGGACAAAGCATATTGATATCCAATTCCACTTTGTTCGGGAGCTTCTTAAGGAGGGTGATATCGAGTCACAGAAGATTCACATGAAAGAAAATCCCGCTGATATGCTTACCAAGGTTATCCGAGAATGAAGTCTGCACATTGCAAGAAGTTACTCCAGATCCTTCCAGTTACTTGAGCTTGGTGGAGCTCGTTTGGATGAACTACAGAGGCTTGATCCCTTGCGCAGGAGGTACGTAGGCAACCACATTGGTGCAGTTCGATGGAGTCGACATGGTGTTATATCGTGTTCGGCTCAGATTTGAGAAATCTTCACTGAGGTGGAGAATTGTGAGGAGAGAGTTTAAAATCTTGATGATAGAGATTTTTAACTCCTTGAGTTAGCACAGAGACAGGCAACAGTAGATGATGGCAGAGCTGTCGATAGGCCAAAACTAGCTGTCAGCAGCTGATACCCAGACATAACAACAAAAGTCTTAGGCTGTCGAAATGTCCTTTGCTTGGACTGTCGACAACGTTTCCCAAAAGTTGAGTTTATCAGAAGTTGTCAACAGGCCAAACTGGTTGTCGATAGGGATTGGTCTCTGGGCGGTTTCCAAATTGGATTCAGAATTCATTTCTGGTGTGAATTCTGAGTGGTTGGTTTCCTTATTTACATGGACTCTGTGGCTATATCCCTGAAATTGATTGTTTAATAAGTTCTATTTCCTTCTACCCGAGGACGTAGGCAAATTGCCGAACCGCGTTAATTTGTGTGTTCTCGCTTGTCTCTGGGCGAATTTCAAATTGGATTCAGAATTCATTTCTGGTCCGAATTCTGCGTGTTTGGTTTCCTTATTTACATGGACTCTGTGGCTATATCCCTAAAATTGATTGTATAATAAGTTCTCTTTCCTTCTGCCCTGAGGACGTAAGCAAATTGTCGAATCTCGTTAAATTGTGTGTTCTCGCTTTTCTCTTCTTTTGTTTGCTTTGTTCGTGATAATGGCGGCTACTCTCTGGTGTTATTGTTCTTTGTTGCCGTGATTCCAACAGAAAGCACCAGTAAAAAGTGCGAGAAGGACACTAAGGGCATGTTTGTTTCAATTTTTTGAGGTTAGAAATGCTGTAAAGTGGGCCAAAATGGCCAAAATGACAGATATGTTACTTTTTGTGTACAACGTGTTTAAAGGGCTTTTTTAAGAGGCTGATGTAGAACCCCAAATTCGGGTGGTAGGCTTTTCTCTCTCAATCGAGAGAAAAAGGGTGAGATCTCTACCACCGCCAAATTTTTATTACTTTCTGTCAGAGTCAATGGTTAGGATTACTCTCCTTCCCGCGGCTCTTGCATTTTCTCCCTCTCTTCTCTACCACTCTATCAATTTAATGGGGGCATTTCTGTTGAGTAAGACTTTGGGCGGTCACCTCATCTGAGGTGTACGGACTGTGATTTGTTGATTTCCGTTGGGTTTTTCATGTCAAAACAAACGGGCTATGATGTTCGAAAGCTGAGCCTGCATAATATTACTATTCGATCTAGCCTAAAGTAAAAAGCTACCAACCATCAAGGGATAACAAAACGGTCCACTTTTCATTAATGGCTATTAACTAGGGGGATTTATATCATATAAGGCCCATTGTTAGAGACTAAACTCAAATATAATATTTGTTAGAGAATTGAATCATAAAAATTAGAGAGGAATGTTTGTTCATAAGAAAATTCCAGGAAAGATTATATGAAAGGGTCAAAGGAAATATATTTTTCTTTTCAATGCATAAGTAAAGTTTTTGAAACAAATTAAAATAATTGAGATGGGAAATAAAAAATACTCAGGAATTAATAGATATATATTTATAAGAGATTTTGTAAGAAACAAGATGATTCTGTGTATAAATTTGAAGATAAGAGGAAGGTTAGTAGAAATATGAGGGTGGCCTTGATGAAGTATAAGGTCATAGAAATATGAGGGTGGGCTTATGGAAATATAAGGAATTAAGGGTAGTTATCGTGATATATGCAAATTCACAGATTTAATGGAAGTTTGTCAGATTAAGGACTGTGATTTGTTGATTTCCGTTGGGTTTTTCATGTCAAAACAAACAGGCTATGATGTTCGAAAGCTGAGCCTGCATAATATTACTATTCGATCTAGCCTAAAGTAAAAAGCTACCAACCATCAAGGGATAACAAAACGGTCCACTTTTCATTAATGGCTATTAACTAGGGGGATTTATATCATATAAGGCCCATTGTTAGAGACTAAACTCAAATATAATATTTGTTAGAGAATTGAATCATAAAAATTAGAGAGGAATGTTTGTTCATAAGAAAATTCCAGGAAAGATTATATGAAAGGGTCAAAGGAAATATATTTTTCTTTTCAATGCATAAGTAAAGTTTTTGAAACAAATTAAAATAATTGAGATGGGAAATAAAAATACTCAGGAATTAATAGATATATATTTATAAGAGATTTTGTAAGAAACAAGATGATTCTGTGTATAAATTAGAAGATAAGAGGAAGGTTAGTAGAAATATGAGGGTGGCCTTGATGAAGTATAAGGTCATAGAAATATGAGGGTGGGCTTATGGAAATATAAGGAATTAAGGGTAGTTATCGTGATATATGCAAATTCACAGATTTAATGGAAGTTTGTCAGATTAAGGGTTATTTTGCAAATATTGGGGTTTATTGGTGGTGTATGCAAATATAACAGATAAAAGTAGAAGAAAGAAATAGAATAAAAAAATAAAAATTTATTTAATGGCCCATGCAGGTCTCGAACCTGCGACCTTCGCGTTATTAGCACGACGCTCTAACCAACTGAGCTAATAGGCCATTTGTGATGAAGTAACCTCTTCTTTATTATTATTCATAGATAGACCACATTTTTTTTCATATGCTTCTAATTCTTGTTGTATTCATCTCAAGCTAGCAAGGGAAGAAAGGTCACCTAAATCATTTTGAGCGAAGAATGGTGAATCCTCAAAAGAGCTCTTCTTTTTGAGTCTTTTGCTTTCGACGGTGACATGGAGAGAGGAAGAGGTGGCAAGAAGACGATGAAAAGGAGCTCGCTACGATGTCAACTTCGCTCATTTTTGTCTTGATTTTCATATCAAAATCGACGTTTTTGTTCGGTACTGTAAAAGTGACGACCTCCTGTCAAATGAAAGTTGTTCAAGTTAGGAATAGAGCTCCAGACGTCTGTCTTTATAAATTGAAATTGGGTGGGTGTTCAGTCTCCCGCTCATGTGAAAGCTATCAAAAAGAATGCATTGGATGGATGCCCGGACATTGAAAAGGAAGGACACTTGCTTTTAGAGGTGAAAGACCATGGGAGAGAGTGTTTGTGATCCATGGATCTCTGACCTGGAAAACCATATGTTATCCATGAATTTACGAAAAGAGCGAGGGAAGTTTTACAATAAGCAAGCCAGGCGGTCAATTCTTTTTTGTTTTAATAATACAACCATAAAGCCTTTTTGTACCTCAACGTTCCACGACCCGTTCCCGCGCAAAAAAAGCCCGCAAGTAAAAGGCCCATTCATTAATGACGACCTACCCCGCGTGAGGAAAGCATGATAAAATGTATAAATGAATTAAATTCCACTGGAATACACAGATCAGTCCAATTAGTAACGAGTAGGACCGGCATATAGAGATCAGTCCTAATTTAATTTTTTTTTTTTCTCTTCTATATATCTATATCATTTTAGATAAATGGTCACTCCTTATAATGAAAATAAAAAAAAAACATGCATGCATGCCATTGACTTCATTCTTTCATCGAAGGTGCATTTGTCTGTCCGCACAATCGCTGCAAGTGATGCCAGGGTAAGTGAGACTACAACTTCCCATGTGCTCCTTATGTGACCATCGCGACAACAATCTGGAAGGGACACTTCTCATTTCAGCATCGCTTTTCCACTCTTTAGATTATTATTATTATTTTTTTGCTAGTCAAGTTTAAAAAACCAAAAAATACAAAAAAGTCAAAAAAAAGAGGAACATAACAGTGTTCATGCAACCCCCAAAGGGAGTTGTGGAGCAGCAAACATCAGTTGGCCTTCCAGATCATCGTCCAAATCGTTCAACACAGTTAGATCAAAGGAAGGATCAGAGAGGGTAGCCAAGAGAGGGAAATCACTGAGACGGACGTTTTTTTAATTTCTTCCCAACTTTGAACAACCGAGAAGAGGATTTTGCAATAGCCAGGGTGTAGCCCTTGAGGGTGTCAATGACCTCCTTGTCCTTACGCTTGGGAAACTTGATGAAGCTGGAGAGAGGTCAGTTGTCGCCCATGCGATGGCATATCAGAGGATCGAGCACCTCCTTACCCTTCTTCTTGGCTAGAGATTTGATGTGGGTGGAAAGAGCTTCAGCAGAGTGATTACTGGATGAACCAAAACCCGCCAGAGCCGCACTCACCTTGATGAGAGCTTCCGCGCGAGTCATGATAGGTTTGGTTTGGGTCACAGTCTGCACCCGGGGTGATCGAAGAGGCGTCTCAGACGCTTACCCTCTATCATTCCCCTGCCATCCTCCGATGACAGTTGGAGGAGAAGAAACCTGCTCACAATCCATTCCAACGCGTGGAGCAGGTGAGCAATGAGCTAGGACCTAATCCAAAGAGCCTGAAGGTCCAGACCCCAAAATACCCCTTTCTTGGGGTTTTTTTTTTTTCCCCTACTGAGCCTCTAGGCCCATAAGCCCGAGTAGACGCTCAGACTGGAGGGGGGCAGCTCACATGGCCTGCTAAGGCAACAGCAGGTGATCGAGACGATAATGCAGGGAGCGACAGCACGGACAGAACCCTAGGTTGTCGCCGTTGCCGTCAGACGTGGATCCACGGCGTGGGGTGGGGGGGCAACTGGTTATCATCGGCGGAGGCAGGTGCTGCCGCAGGAGCCATCTCGACATCCGCCGATGAGGGCTGCGAAAAGTTGCTTCCCGCGACAAAGAAGGGCCAAATCGGGGAGAACGACAGTCAATCGGATGATGGCCGACTCGGCCGCACTTCCAACAGAATAAATGCTCATACTGGAATTGCTGCCAAAACGGAGAAGATGCAGAGTTTTCAAAGCTCACATCGGTCTCTAGCACAAGAGGTTTGTCTTCATTCTCTTCTCCCTCTTAACTCAGTTAATCACTAATTACTCCTTTCATGCGGGTAGAATTTATTTTAACTTTCTTATTAAATAATTTTGTTGCCATTATTCTGTTTTAATCATGCGCAACAGCTCTTATCTCTAAGCTTTATAACGAGTCTTCATATGCCCGAGTCTTCTACGCTAACCACCTCTACAGTCTGGATGCCAATGAACAGGCAGTGATAATGAATAATTCAAGCTGACTTAATTGAAGGGTCTATTATAGTTTTGTGTTACTAACTAAATTCCAGTTCCATAATTCAAGGTGCCTTGATTCTAGTTAGATTAGTTGCACACAATTCAATGGAGATTTCTTTCACATTCAGTTCCATCAGCAATGCACAACATTCAATATCTCTAATTTCTGCCTTCATCAGTCCTCTACATCACCTAGGATACCTTTAGTCCCTTTCTAAGACTGGATAATTAGTAGAAGCACAATCATTCCAATGCATCTGAAGTGTGAATCCAAAACAGTTGTTTATTTGCATTGGATGCTCTTTGCATTTTGATGTGTATCCAAATAATGAGTCAGCTGATTGGAACCAAAGCTCACTTATGAGTCCAGCTCTACATGCTCTTTAAATGTACCATATCATTTGGCTGTCTTCTTTCAGTTATAGTTTAAGGTATTTAAGCATCCAATCGCTCTGAAGGGAGGAAAAGAAAGGGAAGGGAGGAGAAAGAAGAAGAAAGCCAACACGCCTCCCCCACCCCCCCACGCCCTCTTTGCAGGTTCTCTGGTGCAACTCAGAAGTTACTGTTTGTGGTAATTAGTTGTTCTCTTATTTCCTTCAAGTTAATGAAAGTTTTGTCTATTAAGTTGGTTTTTAATTGACCAACAAAAGGGTGAAGGAAAGGAATGAAGAGGATACCCTTGACTTTTGTTTTTTAAGTTAATCTTTAACAGACAAAAACTTAAGTTAATCTTTAACTGACAAAAACAAGGAATGGAGAAGACACCCAACCCATTGAGTGAGAATTGATAGGTGTTGATAATTCTAGTTCAGAACGGAAGAAGCGAATAAATTTAACAATAATAGGGGAAAAAAAAAAGTAACAATGAACATTACTTCTTGTTAACTGACTTTCATGTCTCAGCTCACAAACTATTGCTATGATCCTTAACGGAAATACAATTCTGAAGAAAATGTAGGATCTAATATAACTAGTTATCTTTCCTCCTGCAGGTTAAATAATTAAATGCCATATTATGCCATTGGAAATAAATCAGTAACAATATAATTAAGACCTACTGATACAACCCACTTGCACATTCTATTTTGTATTGATGCCCCATAATTAATATTTTTCTTGAGATGAGAATGGAGCATTTTTTTTTTTAATTATTAATCTGGTAATGGGTAAACAAAAGGTTACTGCTACTTACACTTTTGAGGCCCATTACATGGAGAAGTTAGCAAGTGAAATGCATGCTTATTCCATTGATGTGCATCTCACAGAAACAGCCAGAAAATTTTATCTGAAACATCTTCCTCATGGGCCTTCTGGAGCTCTTTCTCACTGCATCAGTGCCAATATTGAATGTTCTTCTTCTGACTGCGGTAGGATCAATTTCAGAAACTAGCCGCATCGGCATCCTAAACCAAGAAGCAAGGAAGCATTTAAACAATGTAAGTAGTTGTCCGTTTTGAATTCATGTGGTTTTCAGATTATCTCATTTATGCTGATAAAGAAAATGGCTTTTTAGCTGATTTCCATCAGCTAGCTGGTCAATGAATTTGAAATGCTGAAAATGATACTGGGCACCTCCTATTT
This sequence comes from Agave tequilana, assembly GCA_038442645.1. Lineage (NCBI taxonomy): Eukaryota > Viridiplantae > Streptophyta > Magnoliopsida > Asparagales > Asparagaceae > Agave > Agave tequilana. The sequence goes on along the minus strand of JAVJIF010020448.1, from coordinate 33,254 downwards.
TCTGCAAAGTATATCAAGTCAAAACCTGAAACCCAATGGTGAATGGAGTACCCCCCAACACACACACACACACACACACACACACACACACACACACACAAAACATTTGAAAAACCCACCCACCCACCCACCCAGCAAACAACACATGAATAAGACCCATGCCCATTGGCTGGCCCCATCAATGCTTTAAATGGGATGTAAAATATTTTGGAGAGATCCTGATTGGCTTAAAGTTCAAGTTCACAAGACAGGTATTTTTCATCCGCATTTCTGTTATAGTTAACACCTACTCATGCATTCTTAAAGTAACAAGTTCAGTAAAAGAGCATGAAAAGCAAAAACATGTGCAAAAAAGAACAAGGAAAGACAATAAATTTCATACAGCGAAGAAGTAGGCTTGTGGTAGGTCATAGTCTAACTCCAAGAATTCCAAACTAGATAAAAGTACAAGCCATAGAACTAAAATTTGAAAGTTGGCCATAATATTTTGGTAGTTAAAGAGATCTAGAAGCGTATAAACTCCAGAACCATAATATGTGAGTAGCAAGACAACAGAGGATGCATCAGTTTCCAATTGTGAAAAAAATATTCAAGTATAACTAAATAAAAGTTCTTTCCAGGAGAATGAGAATATACATGTTCACCACTCAATATAGGCACATATGCCAAAAACAACTTAAAATGGTTTCAACAAGATTTTCTATTTTTCTCCATGCCTCTGGGAGCTTTGTAATAATTTTTTTCAGTATAAATTCAATCTCCAACCCTTTTTCCCATCTGAACTCTGTACTCTGAGCTATCTAATTGACTGCTTCAATCATCAATAACAATGGAACCTGTGAGACGAAAGCCCTTCTTTTTCTTTTTCATTTGAACTATTACAGAAAGAAAAAATCATGGAAATAACTTAACGAAGTTTCAGTTTATGATGGTACTAATAGGGTGCAATTGGTTAACCTGAGTTATATATACTCTACTCTTCCTGATATGATATATCAGGATTTCTCAATCTGATTAGGGGGAAATGCCCAAGGAGTATATACAAAGATAGGCCAATATACCATACTGACACACTCTGACGCTCTCTAACATCTTTACTTCAGTTGACATTGGTTGAGAAGGCTTGTGAAGTTCTTAGACGCACCACTCACTCTTGGTTTAGACATAAGAGAAGCCCAGGTAGGCGAAGGCAAGGGTGCCTCTAGAGAAACCAGTTTGCCGCTGAATAATCTGGAGTCTGTGGAACAGAGTCTTCTGGGAGGCATAGAAGTATCATGGAACCCTATTTGTTATTAACTAGGAATGAGTGCAAATTTAGAAGATAAATTGTTCCACAGCAATGATATGAAACTAAAGAATGTGATCTAACTGGTTATAAATAAAGAAATCAGATTACTAACAGTGCTTGTGTGGGCTTAGCAGGCTTCCTCAGCTTTCTAGTTTCTAGTCTCAGAAGTTTGCTTGCTGTTAACCTTGAAGACTCATCACCATCATTGTATAAGTTTTTCCATCACAGCCGGGCTGGCTAAGAAAACAGCCCTACATCAAAAAGTTCATGTAAAGATTGACCAACCTGGCCTAAAAACTAACTCTTACCCAGCTCATGCTGACCGAGTTTGACCAAGTTGCAACAAGAAGAGCCAAATATAATTAGATCGACGCTTGCATACTTCCTCCTCTCCCACTGCCCGTCTTTGGCAATTCCTGTTCCTCCATTTAACTGCTGGTTATCCATCCTGCCCAAAAATCAATCCACAATGAGGCAAATACATGAAATCATTTTCCTGTCGCATTAAATACATGAGATATACCTATAGAAAATTGCACATTTAAGATATACGGTTCCTTGCGGATTATGTACATGTTTGCAAAAACATGCATATATCCTTTGGTTAGCCTTGTTATGAATTTAAATATACTTTAAGAAATATGATTATGTACTCTCAGCTCACATCACTCCACATTTTGGTCGAGTTCACTTTCAGTTCAACTTTTGTAATTCCTACACTCAACAAGCCCTTCAATGAAAAATATAGACTTCATAATGAAGTTTCAGTGAACAAAACATAATAACTGTTCAGCTATCTTACTCCTTTCGCATAGTTTCATATACAATGCTTTCTTATATTTTTTTTAAATTAATATACAGTTAACTGTGATATTGTTTTTATTATTATCAGGTTGTATACTTTATTTTCAATCCAGCCCTTGTATCAAGCAGTTTATCCCAGACCATAACACTAGAGAGTATGGTTATATTGTAAGTTGTTTTATCCTTTTAACACATTCCTTTTTCTTTAAATAATATTTATGAAATATTCTGTTCATTGTGGATTGACAATACTAAATGCTAAAGGAGGAAGTTCAATCTGTTTCCATATAGTTAGCAATTATGGAGGGAATTGCATTTCTGTGTTACTTCAACAATTTTCTTGGGCACAGTTTAGCACTTCCTATTAATTTCAATTACAGACACAACGTAAATTAAGAGAACAATGAGAAAGTACCTTTTTTTTCACAATTGATGCAGGTGGTTTATGCCAGTCAATCTCATACTCAATTTTATCATTGGTTCGGCACTTGGATGGGTTGTCATTCAAGTCACAAACGCTCCTGCTCATCTGAGGGGTGTAATCTTGGCATCTTGCTCAGCTGGTAAACATACATTCAAATTATCAGATACGATGAAAACTGTTCTGTATTGTTCAAAATAGCATCCTATAAGGCACTCATATGACCTAATGGCTAATGGTAATGCATTCTATTAATATGTGTTCTACTACTTGCGCTAGATATAGGTAGATGAATATATTCAACATTTGACCATGCACATATAACATAACAAGTCATTTTCTAATGGCTAAATTTCTCAAAGGTCAAAAGGACGGCGTTTACAACTAACAATAAATAGTTTATTAACAACAAATTGCCTGCACTAATTAAATCCTTATTGCAGGTAAAATTTTGAAATTTTATATTAAAAATCTAAGTTGATAATTGATAATTTGATTGGCTGAAAAATGGTAATTAGAAATATTGCGTACACTATTTATTTCCACAGTCAGAAACATGTTTTCATTTGATTCTTTCTCATATTGAATATGAAACAAACAGCTACAGTAAGCCTCCCCACACTCTGAACCTGTCCTTATTGGGAAAGTAGTGTCTAATTGCATGAACTTAGACAACATAACCACTAAGGTAGCTTCTTCTACTTGCTAACAAGTCCTCTGGGTTTTACAGAAAATCTTGTCTTGTCCATACATATTTTGCTAGCTACACAGAGGGCTGGCATATGATTGACAGCCAATCTTAAAATTTTGTCAACTTTTCAATGAAGCCTTCTCAGTATAGAGCTGTGCTCAAGGCTTAGATGAAGATAATGACGACGAGATGACCATGCTGGCTATTTATCTCCACTGTCAAGATGAAGAGACTGGAATCTTTCATCAATGTAGTGTCTTCTCTCCTCCCTACAAGTAATCTAGATATCAAGGGATGACATAATCCCAAACAAATACAGATGAAATTATACTTATGATTGATATAAAGTGTGATTCATGTTAAACAAATATAATTGAATATTGTGAGCCATGCATTTTGGAATAGTTCCAGAGGTTAGTTTCTTACCACTTAATGAAGTAAGTTGGTCATGGTTTCGCTTAATCCATAAATTTGTGCAGTACATTCCTACTTTAATATGTGACCTTCAATACTTTTCAGTAAAATGAATTAAAAACTGGAAAATGAAAATAACTGTGTTAACTGGTCACTATCATTTAAAAAAACTTTCTAGACGTAAAATTGACTTTTGGTCTACAAATTTGTATAACTAGGTAACATCGGAAATTTACTTCTCATCCTTGTACCTGCAATGTGCAAAGAGAAAGGCAGCCCACTAGGAAGCCCTGATGTTTGTGATACATATGGAATGATGTATGCTTCTCTCTCTCTGGGGGTAAGTCTTTGGATTCTCAACTTCTCTTGTGCACAAGGTGTGAATTGTATATGGGATCGTTAAAAAGTCCACATGTGCATGTGAACATAGTGTTTTTTCCCCGGGTGTCAACCAAAGTACATAACTTATTTATGGTTCATATTATTAATGTCTTATTGTGTTCATGCAGATAGGTACTATTCTGCAATGGTCATATGTATACAATATCGTACGGATATCATCATCAACTTCTCAAGAAAAAAGTGTGAGTGCCAAACTAGAAAACCTGGAGTTTCATGAAGAAACAAGAAGTCTACTCCCACATAGTTACATAGCAGAGAAAGCACCAACAAACAGTTGCTTAATATCTGCTCATTGTTTGAATGAGTCTACACCTCTTTTTGAATCAGACAAGTGTAATGATAAAAAGGTCTTTCCCTTCCACTCAATTTTCTCTATTGTGTGCTTCCTTACATAAATGATATATGGACAAGAAGCACATTTAATTTGTTAAGCTACATCTTAGTTGACAAATGTCTAGAAAAATATCTAGAACAGCCTGTAACATGTGAGGGTTTGCTTCCTTTTAAAAAAAAAACCTAAATTTTAACTCTTTATTTAATCAGGTGTGAATGTATAAAAGAATATGACACCAAACAGACACCACTACAGCTTTGGTATATCTTTCTCACGATAGTCTACAACATCAGTTCAAATTCTAATATAACAATAACACAAGGCACTTATAATTCTGAGCCTTGCATGTGGTGATGACGTGATGTACACTTTTAACATATTCATGACTATGTATCAGCATAAAATGAGAGAATCACTTGCACTTGTATAAGACTTAATCATGCCAAATTATGACACATAAAAATATATGCGGTAAATATTACCCTACTAGGTAGCAAGCAAGCTTAATTATTTGTATTGTATAGTTTTAAATTGACTTCCTAGATGATGCTATTTGAAATTTGAACATATGAACCATGGTTTAAAATCCCGGTATTGGTATCGGGATCGGCAATAGGTTTTAGTATCAATACCATCAATATCAGCGTCAAACAACAACAACAACAACTAAGCCATTTGTCCCAAGTATTTGGGGTAGGCTACATGAACCAAAAGAGAATTACGCTGGATCGGCACATGGATCAGCTTTCTCCACTCATTCCTATCGAGCAATATGCCTTCACAAAGACCTTTAGCCTCTATATCTTGTCGTATTACCTCCATCCATGTTTTCTTCGGTCTCCCCTGCGCTCTTTTAACTTGCCCTAAATTGATATGCTCTACTCGCCGGACTGGCGCATCTGTAGGTCTACGTCGCAAATGACCAAACCATCGTAGGCAGTTTTCTCTTATCTTCTCTTCTATAGAGGCTACACCTATCTTAGTATGAATATCCTCATTTCTCACATTATCTCTTCGCGTGTTACTACACATTCAATGAAGCATGCTCATCTCTGCTACACTCATCTTCTGAGCATAATGTCTCTTTATAACCCAACATTCTGTGCCATATAACAAAGCTGGCCTAATAGCAGTCCGATAAAACTTTCCCTTCAGCCATAACGGAATGTTACGATCATATAAAACTCCTGTTGCGCTCCTCCATTTCAACCAGCCGGCTTGGATCCTATGGTTGACATCACTATCAATCTCCCCATCCTTTTGGATAATAGAACATAAGTACTTAAAATGACTGCTCATCGGTATTTTTTGTCCATCTAGTCTCACAATATTATAATCTCGGATTCACTGTTTACTGAATTTACACTTCATATACTCTGTTTTGGTCTTACTTAATCTAAAATCTCGAGATTCTAGAGTTTGCCTCCATAACTCTAATTTGACATTTACCCCAGCTCTCGTCTCATCGACTAGGACAATATCATCAGCAAATAGCATGCACCACGGTATCTCATCATGAATAGCTCTAGTAAGCTCATCCATCACTATGGCAAATAAGAATGGACTCAATGCAGATCCTTGATGCAATCCAATTGTGATAGAAAAATCATTTGTTATGCCTCCATAAGTTCTGACATTTGCCACTACTCCATCGTACATATCCTTAATTATGTCAATATATTTGATGGGGACTCTCTTTTTCATCAATGTCTACCATAATACCTCTCTTGGCACCTTATCATAAGCTTTTTCTAAATCAATAAAGACCATATGCAAATTTCTCTTCCTTTCTCGAAATCGCTCTATAAGTTGACGAAGTAAATGAATAGCCTCTGTCGTCGATCACCCCGGCATGAACCCAAACAGGTTCTCTGATATTGTAACATTCTGCCTTAACTTGTGTTCAATTACCTTTTCCCAAAGCTTCATGCTGTGACACATGAGTTTTATTTCACGATATTTTGAACAACTCTGGATATTACCCTTATTCTTATAGAGAGGTACTAAGGTACTCTTCCTCTACTCATTTGGCATCTTTTTATTTAGCCAGATCTTGTTAAAGAGGTTTGTCAGCCATCTCACGCCCACCTCTCCTAAGCATCTCCATACCTCAATAGGAATTCCATCCGGGCCAACAGCTTTCCTTGACTTCATCCTCTTCAAGACCTCTTTAACTTCATATTCACTAATTCTGCGTATATAATTATGGTTCATATCCTGGCACTGAATGATAAGGTCATCTAAGTCTTGAGGAGAACTACCATTGAACAATTTGTCAAAATACTCTCTCTATCTTTCTTTAATTTCTTCATCTCGAACTAAAACCTTCTGATCTTCATCTTTGACACACCTCACAGTACATAAGTCTCTAGTTTTTCTCTCCCTTATTCGAGCAATTCTATATATATCCTTTTCAACCTCTTTGGTGTCCAACTTCTCATACACTTTTTTATACACTTTAGCTCTTGCATTCTAAACAGCTTTCTTAACCTCCTTCTTGGCTAGCTTATACGTCTCAAAACTCACTCCATCACAATTTTTCTTCAAATCTCTATAAAAGTCTCGTTTGATCTTAATGGCAGCTTTTACCTCTTCATTCCACCATGATGTGTCCTTACATGGTGGAGCACCACCCTGTGACTCACCAAGTACATCTTTAGCTACTCTTTTAATGCAACTAGCAATTTTATTCCATATTATATTGGGATCATCTTGGCTTTCCAATTTGCTTCATGTACTACTCGATTTAAAAAAACTCTTTGGTTACCTTCTTTTAGCCGCCACCACTTAACCTTAGGATCTAACTTACGTTTAATCTTTCTGAATCTCCTTCTAATCCGGACATTTAAAATTAAGAGTTTATGTTGGGTTACTACACTCTCACCCGGTACTACCTTACAATCCATACAACAATCTCTATCTACTTTTCTAATTAAAAAGAAATCTATTTGGCTCGCACTTGATCTACTTCTAAAAGTGATCAAGTGAGACTCTCTTCCTAAATCATGTATTCGTTAAGATCAAATCATATGACAAAGCAAAATCTAGAATCGAGTTACCTGGTTCATTTTTTCCCTAAAATCATATCCTCCATGTACACTATCAAACCCATAACTAGTTCCTACACGCCCATTGAGATCGCCGCCTATGAAAAGCTTTTCTCTGCTGGGTATACCTTACACAATCTCATCTAAATCCTCCCAAAATTGACGCTTAGTTGACTCATCAAGTCCTACTTGTGGTGCATAGACACTAATAACATTAAAAATCTCCCTACCTAAAATAAGTTTAACTAGTAAAATCCTATCACCCTTTCTCCTAACCTCCACTACATCCTCAAGCAATTGTTTATCTATGATCACACCCACCCCATTATGATTTCTATCTCTACCAGTATACCAAAGTTTATAACCCCAAGGCTCTATAATTCTAGCTTTTTCACCTACCACACACAAAGTACTAACTTCCGTCTAATCATAACATCAACTAACTCTACTAATCTACCTGTAAGAGAACCTATGTTCCATGATGCTAATCTAATCCTATGTTCATGAGCTACTTTTTTTATCCTCACCCGCTCATAAAAGTGTGGGAACCCTTACTCATTTGACACCACATCCGAGCGCCGATGTGGCGCGTCATTTCTAGATGACGACCTAGCAACCCTTGCCCACTTTTCACTACATCCGGGCTCCGATGTAGCGCGTCGCTCAGTAGGGGAGCCCCAATGAAATTTAGTTCTTGGTTCATATTCATAGTACGTGACAATGTTTTATGTTGGCTGTCACAGACCTACCACAACCCTCTTCCTTTATCCTGGCTTGGGACAGGCACTGAACGGGACACTGGCAGAGTTAATATCAGCATCAAGATCGTCAATATCAGTCATAGCGGCAATTTCGGCCCTAATATCAGCCGATATTGTAGTGTTAATATCGTATCGGATACCTCAAAACCCGATACGATATTCCTGCTATATATCAGAATCGGATGATAGTTGAAACCATGATAAGAACATTTTCTGTAACAGAGAATGCTTAAAGAAAGAATTTGTGTTAAATCATCATCATAAAGGAAGAGTTTTGCCCTGAACAGAGGTTGTTTATGATAAGAAGGCTGCAGAAAATAGATCAACTGTTGGTTAATGAAATATGATCAAGATGTGTCCATTCCCTGATTTGAAACACAGCACTACCGACAACCTTTTGTGGGCAAAGGTCCATGGAGATAGAATGGCTAATAAGGCTCAAAACCTACATGATTCAGAATGGGATCTTGGGTTCCAAACTTGAAACATCTAACCATCTCGCCCTCTTTCAATATCGGACTAAATATCTATATTACGCTCTCTCCATCCAAAATCCGCTTGAAATCAAATGGATGTCAGACACCCCTAGAGATCTCCATGTAGGTTGTATCCAGTTCAACCTGACCCCTGTATGACCAGTGGAGAAAGTATCCCAACAAACACTTTGTAAACAAACCAAGTCACACCTAGAGATCAATTATGACAACATGCACGCTAATAGGTGCAGTACCATGTCAGACCAAGCTGCCAAAAAACAACAATAATACCTCCTTGCGATCTCAAGCATGCCCATGAAAGTCTCATAAGAAATAAAACAATCCATATACAGGGGCCCACCAAACGGGCTCTGATATCATTGGTTGCAGGCAAAGGTCCCACAAACATAGCTGGATCAACTAATAGGATTGAAACCCAAATTACTCAAAAGGCAATCTATATTGGAACCATCTATCCATCTTGGTCTCTTTCCAATATAGGACCAATCCCAATGTAATGAATCTGCCATGCCAAACCCACTTGAAACCAAATGGATGTGAGACACGCCCAGCACAGCCCTCTAGTCAATGCATGTCACATTCTATTTGCAATTCATTCTTATGTGATTGAAGTGGTCCTATCTCTCGGTTGGTCTTCCTTATTACCAAATACAGCGTTTAGCCAATACAATCACCTATTAGATCAATTTGAGAAGTTTTAGCTAATAAAAAAACCATCCACCGAAAGTTCCCATAAACTGAAAGTAGTTTACATAAAGAGGTAAGCAGAGTCTAAATATTTCTCCTACATCCCTAAGCGCAAAACACAATAGGAAAAAAATCTAAAGGACAAACTAAAACCCCACTACTTAACAAGTTTCAGAAAGGGAAAAAAATAAAACAAAGGATCGAACAATTTCAACCTTCATCATTAAGCTAAATACAAAAAATAGAAGCAGATAAATAATACATTTTTTTAATCTATTTAAACTTTAAAGCATAGCTCAAAACGTTCATTTATTTTTTGTTTCGATTAAACAACTAGGAACAAATATCGCGCCAAGCCTTATAACATGGGCACGATGAATGAATTTTGCACTGAACCTTATTAATTTAAGATAGTACCGAATTTCCTATAACCTTTTCTTTTTCTTCTTACTTTCAAACAAGGGTCCATCCACTCTCCACTTTTGTCTACGCAACAAAGGTAAGAGAATGAAAAGATTATTAGCTAATGCTTGAGTTTACTTTTAGACCAATAAAAAAGATTATCAAATGAAGCAATAGCATGTCACACGGACAATGTTGTATGCAGAAAGAAATGAAATTTTTACACTACTGCCTTTTTGTGCATGCCTACTTATAAAGCATGAACTATTGAAGAGCGTATCAATGTTAATTAGCTTCTAAAATTGTTTACAGATTTCAAGATTGGATGAGACAAAGAGATTGCTAAGAAGGCTTTCAAGAATAGCTGACATCAGAAAGTTGTTTGCCCCAGCATCCATTGGAGTGGTACTAATTTTACTTATTTTATATAGTTATAATCATATATAGCTGGAAAAAATTTCTACATTGTTGACCCCCATCCCAATGAATGATCCACAACATTCACATGGCTTTCATTGCCTGAAAGGTGTAAGGACAAAAGAAAAATAATGTGATCTCAACACATGTTACCCAATGATCATTCACACCGTCTTCATTCTTCGAAAGGTACGTGGACAAAAAGATTATGTGATCTCAAGACATTTTACCCATTGATCACACATGCACATGCACACACACATACATACACATTTTACCCATTCTACCTCTTAATTTTAGCGGAAAAGAGATCTGAGAGAGTTGGAGATCCCTCAGTCTTGATTTTATTATATAGAAAACACTGACGGATTGGGTTTATAATAAATAAACAACTCAATACTCGAAACCCAACAACTAATAACTCTAACACTATCCATTGATCTTACACACATGCAAGCATGGATAAACATATATGGATGAAAAATTATATGGATAAACTAAGAGTAGTAGTCAGCCACAGGGCGACCATCTTGTTGCAACGAGAATAATCTCTCATACATATCAGTAATCAAAGATTGTTATACTCATTAGAGTATATCTCCTTCAGAGTGTCTCATATTTCCTTCACACTCTTCAAAAACATGACGCCAGCACTGACCTTCTCATCCATATTGTTGATGAGCTGAGTCATCGTGCTGAAGTCACTAGCTACCCAATCACTATAAGTTGAAGTACTTTTGGGCAGGAGGATCCTCCGTAGGATAATTCAGCTTCTTCTGCGAACCAGCAAAGAGACAAAAAGGCTGAACCCAGAGGAGACAGTTGTTGCCATTTAGCTTCACAATGGTGGCGAAAAATTTCTTAGACGCAATCGAAAGGTTGTTTGACGTTGTCGGAAAACATGGTAACTAGTAGCCAGATAACAAAGATGTAATCAGGTAAAGATAGATAGACCGACACTCTGGTAAAGAAACTTCAACAATCCACTATTGAAAAAGTTCAGCTAGAGCAAGGGGTAGTTAAGCAGTAGATAGCCTCAGCGGAGATTGAAAAGACATAAAAAAAAGCTATCAGTCAGCAGGACAAAGCTTGCCAAGGCCAAAAAACATCAACAACACCCTGGCGAAGGCAAAAGCAGCAGCAGCGGTGAGGTCGTCATGGTCACGCAAGGCTGCTACAGGGCTCGACGACCTCACATGATTGGGCTACAGGGGTCGGCGACCTCGCGCGAGGGTTCTACAAGGCTATGTGACCTAGCATGAGGGTTCTGGAGAGCATGGCACCCCACATAAAGATGCAGTAGCCTTCGGAGGCTTCGGGGTTAGCAACCAGAAGAGGTTGGAGAGGAGGCGTGAGGTTGGAGAGAAAGGAAGAGGTCCGCAGTGAAGGTGGAGAATAGAAACTAGGGTTAGGGTTTTGATAGCTCTGATACCATCTTAATTTTAGTGGAAAAGAGATCTGAGGGAGTTGGAGATCTCCCAGTCATGATTTTATTATATAGGAAACACTAACAGGTTGGCTTACAATAGATAAACAACCTAATACCGAAACCCAATAACTAATAACGCTAACACTACCCATTGATCTTACACACACGCAAGCATGGATAAACATATATGGATGAAAAATTATGTGACTTCAATTCATACATACAAAAGACATGAGCGCATAGACATGTGCATGCGCGTGCACACAAATATTGAGACACATACAAAGTGCATGGCAACACATCAACACATTATATTCTTGTTTGGATGGTTTTACATGAGTGCAACTAATAGCAAAGAAGAAATTATGTTAGCTTAAGTCAGCTAGCAATTTAACCCATATGCATAACTCTTATCTAATAACTTTCCATTTTACTTGACTTTTAACAAAAAGAAAGAACCTTTGGCTATATCTCCATTAAATCTTCTCATTTAAGTTTAAAAGTTTGATCTCATGATGCAGCTTTATTCAATTGAATTTAAAGTTAATTTCTTTCTGTCTTCCTGTTTAGATTATTGGGCTTATCATTGGATCAGTTCCCCAAATTAAAAAACTGATGGTAGGCCAAAGTGCTCCCCTTCGGATAATCCAAGATGCAGCTTCTTTGTTGGGGTACAACTCTTCTCTTATGACTTTAGACAAATGCAAGCCATATCCACTTAACATATGCACAATATGCATGAAAGTTCTATGTGCAATATGAGATCTATCCAATGCAATGAAAATAATCTTGTCTGCAACAACTATAAGCTGCATTATATTAAACATCATTTTCCTAGTGCTTAGCTCAATGGCTAATATAAACTCTAAACTTGAAGAAATATGAGCTTACTTTCGTCAAAATGACTATGAATAGATCTCCCTTGCAACTTATATAACTTCCATTTAAATATTTACCTTGAGATTTATATTACATTGGTTGTAGATTTAAGAATGATAGATAAATATCATTCATGCAAATTTTGTCATAATATTAGCAATTTAACTAAAAGCGTTCATGACAAATCTATTCTTAGTGAATAAAGATCTTAGTCATTATTAGACACCATGGCTAGTGTGTCTCTTTTTGCCATGAATACACTATTTTGGAATACTAGGGGTCACGGGGACCCGGCCAAATGTCGTATGGTTAAGGACATTATCGTTAGTTCTAAAGCATCCATAGTATGCCTGGAGGAATCCAAAATTTCAGATTCCTCGAAATGTACCCTTTCGGAAATCAGCTTGATTGGGAACACATAATGGCATAGCAGGATCAGTAACGCAAACCGAGCTCAGAAGCAAGTAGTTTTTAATGTATCTATGTATTTTACACCCCAAGAAGTTTTCTCCTAAGAAGCAAGAAGTCATAATTAGACACCTTATGGTAGGTTAAAAGATATTTCTCATTTTAGGAAGGCAATTGATTGGGAACACATAATGGCATAGCTAAGAAGCAAGAAGTTCTTTAATGTACCCATGTAATATGTACTTTACACCCCAAGTATGACTTAATAGATGAGCAGGAGCATACAAATAGACGGAGCCAGAATTGCATTTTGGTGGTGGTGGTGGGTGGCTCTGTGTGTGTGTGTGTCTCTTTTTTTCTTCTTTTTGGGTGGTTTTGTGTGTGTGTGGGGGGGGGGGGGGGGGGGGGGCGCTGAATTTTGATATTTGCACAATAAAATATCACATTTGCATGATGAAGTATACTACTTTTCTAACAAGTTATGGAACAATAAATAAAAATCTTTGATTTCTTGTAGACATGTGATGCCTTATAATGAGCACTGCTAAGCTCATTATAATTTATATTATTATTTGCTTCTTAGCTGAGATGAAATTTCTTTCATTCACAGGACGAAAAATTGAGCTATGAGATAAATGATTAACACATAGCAACAAAAATCAGCAGGAAAAATAAGGAAAAAAAAGATTCGTGCACACAAGTCAATGCTCAAAGTCAGCTCATTTGGTTTTGTTTCCTCTCATAATAAGTTAGTCTCCTGGAAGAATAAAAACCAAGAAAATTTTACTGTTCAAGTGGCAATTTTTGTATCAAGCTATGTGATGTCTCGTACTGATGCCAAGGATGTCCAGCTTCACAGTTTCATAACTATTTGCTCGCCTAATATACAGTTCATCTTCAATCATAGATTCATAATGCAGTTCAGACCGTTAAAATATGGTCTTAAGGAGAAGAATCCACTTTGAAGCTGACTATTACCTTTTCCTTCACAGTTTCATAATTATTTGCTCTCCTGGTACAGTTCATCTTCAATCATAGATTCATAATGCAGTTCAGACTGTTGAAAATATGGTCTTAAGGAGAAGAATCCATTTTGAAACTGACTATTACCTTCTTCTTCGCTCGTGATCAAAAAATATCTCTTACCATATGTTTTTTTCACATAGCATAATTGAAGATCTTTTGACAAGATAACAGGGGCAAGATTTCCCTATCTGCTATCCGTTTGGATCAAATGAAATGGTTTTTTTACTCTGTATATTCCAGAGAAATTTGTTTACACCATCCTAAAGGAAAATAATTTCTTCAGTTTTGCAAGTGAAGATGCCCCGCTTCCCTCTGCCTTCATTTGGTTGCCCAGAAAGAGCTCCCATGTGTAACATCATTCCGCATTCTTTTTTCAGAATAAATTATGACTAAAATCTCCTTTCCCTCAACTTAAAATCTCCTTCATTTACTAGGAAGCGACAGCCTCTAAACAAAATCACAATCGCTTATCATGATGAGTTGAGTGGAGAGTTGGAAGGTGGAGGCATTGCCCCTACACTATGCGAATCCACTTGGAGCTTGTCCAAATTAATCAATATGCCGATATTTTAACAACGTCCACACATGGTGCCAAATTTAGAAAAAAAAATGAGAAGGCATTCACACACAAATATGGACGAATTTCTCAGACCGAACACTTATCTGTATAGCTAATGGTCAGTGGTTAACTTCAATTTTGTTACTAGAATGTTATCAAGTAACTGTCGAGCGGAAAACACCATGGTGTACCATGAAGACTTTTATGCACATTTCTTCATGATTTAAAAAGATTCAACTTGTGATTTCTTTTATTTGCACAGCTAGTGGTCAGTGGTTTATCTTCAATTTTATTCCTTGAACTATGTGATATTATTAATGAACTCTTGAGCAAAAAACACTGTTGCATACCTTGGGGAATTATATGCCTATTTCTTCATGATTTAAATGAAAATTTCTTCTGCTGACTTTATTTATTTCCATGTGTATGAAGCAATGGTACAATTCCAAGTATCCACCTGATAACAGGAGGAAACCTAACCAAAGGTGATGATTATTTTATTATTGTTGTTTTGTGAGCAATGAGTAATTATATCTAACCTTGTACTTCAAAATCCAGGTCTACAAGGTCCACCTATCAAACTCTCTGTTATTCTTGGAGTCATAGTTGTCCGATTCATCGCCTTGCCTTTGATAGGCATATTGATAGTTCAATGGGCAGTTTGTCTGGGCGTTGTGCACTCGGATCCTTTATACCATTTCATTCTACTTCTACAATATGCTGTTCCACCTGCAATGAACATTAGTGAGTTGCAAACTCCCTCTATAATAAAGAGAAAAACAAATGTCATTTTTTTGTCCTTATATATGATTCCCTCCCTTTTTGGAGTTTAGTTCACAATGAGTCATGGTTTTGTTATAGACAGATAAAAACTAAGTTGCATACTACATGCTTGCTTTTATTCCAACCCACTATGAGACAATTTCTATTTTTAGAAGTTTTTAAACTCCTGTTGGTTCCTCTGCAGCTTCTATGATCCAAATGTTCGAGGTTGGTCAAGGTGAACTATCTGTTATCTTTCTATGGACATATGTTGTGGCTTCAGTGGCACTTACTCTTTGGTCAACACTCTTCTTGTGGATTGTTTCATGAGCATGTTCCCCCAGCCAATGTCAAGGAGAATTGGTGTGGCCCCACAACATTGTAAATGGAGGTGTCCAAATGGTTATTCCATCAGTCCCTAATAGTAGAGTACAATTGACAGAGCAAATGGTTATCATAAAGTTTGGCTAGTACAAGTAAATAGGTTTGTTAAATTCAAAGGAAAGGGTTCCTCGTTCTGATGCAGTTAATTGACAATTTTCCTATTAGTGTTAATTTCATATTTTTGTGATATGTCACAACAATATAAATCAAAATATAATTTTGACTTATTTTAGCTAATCAGACTGGCTTCAAGGCGAAGAGTTGTGATGTATTCTGCGTTTCGCATCTGGATTTCCAAAACAATAATAACTAAGAAGTATGATATGTTCAAGGAAAGAAAGATAACAATCTTCTAGTAATACTCCAACCAATGTACAATGGATCAAACACTATAAACAGTGAGCACATGCAAGTAGAGAGTAGCTCAGGGAGTTACCCGGAAATTTTTTGTGAAACCAGAGACCCAATTCATTCCCAAATTGAGATTTGTGCATTGGCCCAAATACCAACAGGGTTGAATGAGTACCAGACATTTGATCAAACTGAACTTGATTAGGCTCAACGTAAGCTAGTTCTCAGATCTGTTACCTTGATACTTGTTAGTAGAATAAGGCTAAGTCCTCGACTTGACTCCAGTCCAAGTCAGCTAGACTCCAATTTTGGCACCTGGCAAATTGAGTTTGATGATTTGTAAGAGCATATCCAAGTACACTTTCAAAGCAGAATATTAAGTGTGACAGCTCCTGCGGATGGGAAGATGGTCCAGCCAAAAAAAAGTGAAGCAAAGGACATTGTTGAGGATAGCCTCCGGCAAACTCTCAGTAGAATGGAAGATCCTCCCATTCCATTGCTCCCAAACCAGCCAGAACAGAGCAAGGCGCTGTAATCCCAAGCGGTTGTCACGGCAGGGTGGGTATGCTGGTGCCTCCAATCGTTCTAATTAGGGTTTAATCTAAATAATCATTACTATTTGAATATATCTATTTGATTTGAATTAGAATTAGGATTTGGAGTTCTATGGGAATAACATTTTTTACCCTTTAATTTTGTTGTTCATTAAAAAAATTTATTTAGACAGGATCTCACCCTTTAATTTTGTTGTTCATTAAAAAAAAAAATTTATTTAGACAGGATCTTGACTCTGATCAAGAATTGAGTTGCTAACGCCTATAAATTGACTATTGTAATATCTCAAGATATAGTTTCGCTGGATAAGAATCAATCTTAAGGCTTACTGATTGTGTGCCTGTCTTCCTCCAAAATTCATCTATTTGTCAATCTTAATTCTATCCTTCTTGCATCCAACCATAAACTTTTCCTCTCTTTCTCAAATTTCCTCCCCCCAAACTCATTGTCCATTATGAATTCACCAAGACAAGGAAATAGTCTAGTAGGATTGTAGGAGTGAAGACGATATGATTTGCTAAAAGAACTCTGGAATTGCATTCATCTATGACGATAAGGATATTTTTTGCCATATAAACAGTTTCCGCCAATCCTATTAAATTGGGCATCAACCAGGTTTATAAGAAAATTCAGCAAATCCTTTATTATGACCATCATTGCCAGGTTAACTTAGATTCCCTCATGAACTCTTTGTGCAATATTTATCCTAGGTGCCTTTGCATCACTTTTTGTTTAAAATGGTGAAAATTTTCCCCTTTCTTTCATGCACATTCCATGTCATATCCTTATTATACATAACGTCCATATTTGATTTACACATCATTATTCCCAAAATAGATAGCCCCTCACTATGGTCCAATGGGAGAAGTTCAGTAAATAAAATTCACACAATTTTCTTCTAGGAAATTTCATTTTCAATTAGAAGGTAACATAAAACATAATAGCTCAATCTAGTTCATCATCTGCTCACCTACTATCTAGTAATCAGTAATCAGTACCTAGAAGAGCACAATGGACAATTTAAACAAATAGATGCTACCGAATTCACAAAGGACATGTAGATACTTTAACTCACTAGTTTCAGTTTCTAACAACATACCTTGCATGTATATATTTCTCTTAAGGGGAGCGTTGCATGCACCACATTATCCTGCAATCCATTAAGACACTGTGAGGCTCCTTGTGTTATAACTTGAAGGAAATGCAATTTTCTCTTATAAAGCCTGTACATTTTCAGAGTTCCTAGAGCAAGCACTAAAATCTCACTCAAAACTTTACTAGATTTCTAAATTTCCCACACTATTCACGCAAGTAATTTCTGAAATCATATATCACCAAAAGGAGATGAAGGACCTATAAAGAAAGACGTTAGTATAGAAAATTTCCTTCCAAATGGAGCAAAAATTATTTGAAATACAAATTATACCCAGAGAGATCAATGAACTGATCATAAAGTAAATAAAAGGAAATATTTTATTTAGAACACCCTCGATAAATGGAAAAGTCAAGAACCATTAAAGAAAATTCCAAGTGAAAAGATTTCGAATGAAACAAAGAGTAAGAAAAAAAAACGTGCGTTCACAAATTACGGGTTACAAACCCTAGTTTCTCCTCCTCCCCATTTTCGAGTGCTCTTGAGGCAGCGGCTGTCAAACCCGTCGACGGCCGCCTCCTCCGCCCCTCCGCCGTCAGCGACTCCCTCTCTCCGTCTGTGAAACGCTGAGAAGACAAGAGAGTTAAAAACCTTCGGGGGGCGGTGGGGGTTTGATATTCAGACTAAAAGCAAAAAAAACAAAATTACAAGAGAAGCAAACTATAATAAAAATCAAGTAACCCCCAGAGGGAGCAGCACATGATCCAGCTGCCGATCGTCATCCATTTCCAAATTTTAGGACAGAATGGATGTGAACGGATTTGTTCACGCGTTCAATTGGATATATCTAATAAAAAAAAAATTATAAAATATAAATTTTCTCATTTTCTTATATAAAAATTTTTATTGGATATATCTAATGAGAGCCCATAAAAAAGTTAATTCTCATTCCCACTGCACAGTGTATCCGTACATAACTTCATCATCTTCATTTATAACAATAAGCGATAAATTGTTGAGTAGCTGCTCTCTGAAGTAATGCTTACCTTGTTGACTTGTCAAGTTTAAGGGCTCTAGAGGTTGATTTCACCACTTCCTTCTCCTTCTTCTTAAGAGTTCTTTGGTTAGGGGGGAAGTGAGAAAGTAGTAATAGTTCCCTTTGGAACTTGAGAATTGGTTAGTGAGTTTTCTAGTGTTTAGATGTTGTTGGGAAGTGTGATTTGAAAAATGTTATATGTCTTTTCTGGTGTTTGAATGATAATATGAAAGTAAAACTGAAAAAGTTAACCGTAAAATAATATTAAAATAAAAATTAATTAAGAAAAATAAAAATTAGATTGCAATTAAAATGCAAGTGAGATTTACATGATCACAAAATTAACTGTTATGAGTTAGAACTTATTATAAATGAGATTTACATGATCACAAAATTAACTGTTATGAGTTACAACTTATTACAAATGAGATTTACATGATCACAAAATTAACAGTAGCATCCTAGAAGTGAGGAAGTGATTGTATAAAGGGAAAAGAGAAAAAGAAAAGGGTTTTCTCATTTTCCTTTTCTGGTGTTTGTATAGATAGGGAAGTGAGCAATTATACTTCCTCATTTTTTTACTTCTGCCCACTTCCTTGCAACCAAACAGGCAACAAAATTCCTCGTCTGAGTGTACAGTACAGGGGCTTTTCGTGCTGGTCATCTGCCAAAGGGATCAGCGCCAAAGGAGAAATAGCTGGCCGGAGATCGACAATTGCTTCTTCGATGGACATTTCTGATGTCCACTTCGGAGCAATAGGATTCTTAGGTGGAGCAGGATTCCCCCATTTGAGAGGAGGAAGGACCCGTGTCGTAGCGCGTTGGGTCAGGACAACTGGACCAGTCGACCCACTACCCCCACAATTCCCGATTGAATTGGTAGCAGAATTGACAACACACAACAGGGTGGTGGGTGTTGGGTTCGGCCTCAGAGAGACCAGCTCCATCAGTTGCTCCAACTATCTCAGGCCCGGGGGGAGCTATGGCCACGTGGGCTGGCCCGTGAGCCTCCACTGAGCCCATATGCCTTACTAAGCTCATTGGCTCAGGCCCATCTGCTCCCAAAATTTCGGGAGTATGGGGGCAAAAGGCCCGGCCCAAACTTGACTCTGTAAGCCTCGTTTGGTTTTGAAGCTTTCTAAACTGTGGTTAATTTGCAAAATGTAGTTTGCAAAGCTCTAACTGCGGTTTTATAAATTGTAGTTTCACCATCTTTGTGATTTGTTTGAATAAAAAATAGAGTTATCTCAAACTTCATTTTTAAACTTCAAAATAAAAAAGTAGCCGTTAGAAACTAGTTGAAATAGAATTGTTTTTTAACTTTATTCTTTTTCCTAACTAGCTGTTATAGAATGGATAAAAACTAGCCCTTATTTAGGAACATTGGTGTTGAGATTTCCTATATAGAAGGCTAATGAAACAAATATTTTAACCAAACTAGTCTACCTTCTCAACCAAAATTTGAAAATTCATTCATTTCTAAATACGAATGTGGCACTGGCGCCGACTCAGGGAAGAAGAAGAAGAAGAGGTCGTAATGGATGATATACTTGGTATATTTCAAGCTCCCGTCGTGCCATGTCCGATGCATACTTCATGCCTTACAAGATCCATGTATATAAGGGAAGTTCTAGAAGTTCATCCAGAATGTTGGAAAAGAGAGTTTCATGTGGAGCCTCACATTTTCTAAGCATTGGTTGATCGATTGAGGGACAACAATCTTCTTCAAGATGCTAGAAGAACCAATGTTGAAGAACAAGTGGCAATGTTCGTTTTCGTGTTGCGACGAGCTGGTGCAGTTCACCTAGCAGCAGAGAGATTCCAACATAGCAATGAAACAGTGAGTTGATATTCTAATAATGTATTAACTACAATAATCCCACTCTTATGTGGATTATATAAGCACTCCACCAACTATTACCTTAGGGAAAATCTTGGACAACCCAAGTAGGAATCCTTATTTCAAAATATCTGTAATGAGATAGGTCTTTATCTATTAAAAGAGACGAAATTGCTGAAAAAATGTGGGATATTGATCACTATAATGCGAGAATAACAGAAATAACTCCTAAAATTGCTGTTATATTTGTTCTATATTAATAAAGTGTAACGAGATTATTGGTGCCATGAAAAGTTGGTGTCGTTTCTACTTTTTTTTTTATCAGCTCATCTTTCCAATTAAAGGAAAATAGAAGCAATTTACATACATCACTAAAAATTCAAAATTGGTGAAATTTTTCACAGTAAAGTATATTGCATATAGCAGCCAATACCTTTGTCAAAATTATTTATATCTAGTTCCTGACAAAGAGTATAGAAAGACTATGACACTTGAATACGAAATTATTACAGAATACTAGATCCAAAACCTACACTTAACTCTTAACAACAACATTTCAAAGCATAACATATTCAAAACAAATAAATGGCAAAGGTGAAACACTAGTTCTTCTTACCCAGCAATTAAGCACTCATTCATCAGTCATTTTGTCAAATCGCCTCCTTAACCAGTTGGGCCTCTTATGCTCAGCCATCGATTTTTTTTTAAAAAAAAAAATATCACGACTGTATGCATCTTTGAAGAAGCTATGCACTTTTATATCATCATTTTCATAGAATCCGTCCATAATATCATAGACCTACATGCACTTTTTGATAGAAAACTCATAGGCTGTATCTTTTTTCTCTCTCTAGTTTATATTCAGCTCATAATTTTTTGGCTTCATAGCTGGCTTGAATATATGATTGGTTTCCTTACTTATAATCAAAGTAGTCCTTCCTCCAAGTTTCCCTGGACCCTCTTTTTCTTGATTGACCATGACCAGGCACTGATGTTGCCTCCCTCAATTGACTGAGTGCGGGTGGCACTGTTGGCTGAGATGTTCCAGGTGGTGGTTGGGCTGCAGGTGGTGCTTGGGTGGCGGTTGGTGCTTGGGTTGATGGAAATTCATCAATGAAGTTGTACGAGTCCTGGTAAGAGTATCGTTGATATCTTCTTCACCATGACGGTTCTCTCAAGCATTCAAATATGCCATTGGTGTGACTGAATTTTCTTCATCTCCTTCATCATTAGTAGCATAATGATTGGAACCACGTGATCGCTTTCCATCACCATATCAGTCTGCTCAAATCCATATAAAAGTGTTGAAACTTAGATGGAAAATCAAAAAATGAAGATAAAATGAAATTTCCAGTTTACAGACCTTCATATAAATCAAGGCACTGATTATAGCAAGTGAACCTTTTGTCCTTAAACTTCAGTAAGGCCCTAGTTTCTCATCCTATAGACAATGTAACATGTACAATTAATTAAGAAACTTAACACCTAAAAGAAATTGTGTTGTATATTACTCACTTTTTTAAGATTATTCCAACAATCAAGACTAGCCACCACACAGTTTCGATCATAATCCCATCATACAGTTTCGCTCTATTAATTTCTTAAATTGCTTGTATGTCATCCTCAAATTCTGCTCTTTCTCTTTAACCTGCCCCATTGTTAGGTTCATTTGTTCAACTGCAAACTTTGCATTAAATTCACGAGTCATCTTTGTCCATCCTTCTTTCGACCATCCATTTTGGACCCACCAACGTGGACGGTCGTGCTTTTTCAACAAATAGACTAAATAGATCACTTGCGATTCTGATGTGAAATGTCTGCATGTGCGAAAACAATAGATAAAATAACTCAATTAAGCACTTCACCAACATGAACGATCATTGATAGGAAAGCTTAAAACTTTTAATAGTAATTATATTTCTTTAACATACATGTATTACATCAATTCAAATATCAAAGTACTAATTAAACGTTGTTATGATGTAGGTAATAGTTCTACTATCAATAAAAAAAAAGTCAAGCAACTACAAAGAAGAAGCAGATCACACACTCGCATTTTAAAGTGGACAAAAGATCAGAATAGATAACATATTGGATGATGTATATTTAGACTTGTAATTAAAGAGTTGATGCAATAAGAAAATAGCTGAAGTTATTGTAAATTTGATCTTAACTTGCATGTTGATTGATTTCTGAACTAACGCAGATGAGAATTGGTACAGTCAACGAAAACAGAATCATCGAGGAGTCAAGGCGCTTATGCAAACGAGGCGGAAGTTGCTAGATGTGTGATGACAGAGAGATTTGGTGATGAAGTATACGACAGAGATTTATTTGAGAGGAAGAAATTTGAAGGAGAGTTAGAGAAAAGAAAAAAGATAGATAAATCAATTACAGCATTCAACTACTAATTGAGTTTGATTAGAGCATCCCACCACTAACAGAATTTAGAATCGAGAAATTCAATAATCAAACTCAATTTGAGAGTAAAGAAAAACTTTCATTGATTGTTCTCTGAAAAATGAATATATGGGGTCTTTATATAGCCTACAAAATTGTATCTCTTACTTCTATTTAGATTACATAATCCAATTCCTAAAATAAATCAAAAGTCTAAAAAATACATAAAAAAGAAACTAGTAATCTCACTGCAAATTAGATTTCTAAAAATTAAAAATACAAGAATTAAAAACTAAAAATCCTAATACTTATAGAACTACTGATCCATATTGAGTTGGCACGTCTTCTCCAACGATGAAAGATTTATCATATTTCGGTCTATTATCCGCATCATTCTCCCCGTGTTGGAGAGAGCTCGACCCTATCGAGTCAGTAATAGAAGTGATCTCATCTTTTTTTAACTTGTTGGGATCAATCAATGCTCTTTCTTTTTATCGAACTAAATACTTACAAGTCATGATAATTTCATCATCTAAAATTTTATCAATCTGATCCACTATAATAAGTAAAATATTTAAAATTGGTGGAATGGAGGGTCTCTCAAAAATAAGCTCATGGGTTGTATCATCAATAAAGAAGTTGTTAGGATTAAAATCAAAATCTTTGTAATTTACTAGATCTTCAATATTGAAAATAGAACTGATACCAAAATTTACAACATAAAGATGACAATTAAGTTTCTTCAAGATTTGAAACGGATTAGTAATACAAGCAAGTAAGATAACATATCCAACATTAAAAATTTTAAACAGTTTTCTATTGTTAATTCAAATATTGTAGTGGGCATTATTTTGAACAATTTTACTCGTGACTTTCTTGTCTAATTTGTCATGTGATTTCATGTGCACATGTGATGCAAAAGATGATAATGCAGACTCAAAAGATGATAATGTAGACTCATGGACGATATTGATTTGACAATCAGTGTGAGATTGGAAGGCAGTGGAAAACTTAGACTTCGTATCTAACATGTGCCACATGGTTCTCCAAAGATAGAAATGAAAATCGATTGGGACCAGACACAATTGTGAAACTCCTATGGTCGTGGACTTGAACTTTGGTATCTTAAACGAGAGAGTGTGGTAATGATTTTAATGTTGGCCCAGAGGCCCATCACTCTAGTTTTGATGATGATTAACTTATGTAGTTATAGTTTACTAATAATCTTGTGATATTTTGTTTCAGATATTTGATTAAGATTTTAGTAGGTATTTAGCTTCAACAAAGGAGCTTTGGAGCTTTCATATGTTGATTCAAGAGCTCGCGCGTCAAGATTGCATCTAGCACTCGGTTGTAGTCAAGCTCATTTGATCTCATTTGGATCGAGTCGGTTTAGAGACAAGAAGACTTCAGTTTGTATTTAGTTTATATTTAGATCTTGTTTAAAGGTAGATAGCGTTGATATGCTCAAGTTCACACATACACACACAAGTTTAAAGTTTATTGGTTTTGATTTTCGGTTTAACCGGTTTTTAGATTTCATGTCAAAAACATAGATATATATATCTTATATGTATATTGGATTCTATCCATATACAATATGCTTCAAAGTTATTTCAATATCATGTTTTTATATTTACATGAGTTTTTGAGAAAACGGTTTTCCATTTCAAAAATTCAAGTTTTGAAAAATACCGATTTTGTATAAAGCCTAATTTCAAATCACAAAAATGGTTCCAATTGTTTATAATATGTGTTGAATTTTTATCACACATATTTGTATTTCAATGATCTTATAGAACTTAATTTTTGTGAAATTTATGTGATTTTATGGGATTTAATTGAAATTAAAAAGATAAATTTTCAATACCCAAAATTCCAGCCAGACTGCACTGGCGATCGATCGGGCGATCGACCGGACCAGGAGTCGGTCGACCGTCATGGTCGACCGATGTGTACGGGACGTGCACAAAGGCCAGCCCATTCGGCCGATTGACCGCGCGGTCGACCGACTGAAAGCACCCCACTCTCAGGTGGGGGCCGGTCGACCGGGCGGTCGACCGTTGGCTTTGGCCCGGTCGACCAGGCGGTTGACCGGAGGCACAACAGTCATAAAAATGACCGTTGGTCTGCCATTTCCTGGTTGCCAACGGGCAGAATTTTGAGAGGGTATAAATACCCATCTCTTGAGCTGGTTTCTTCATGGTTTTGAGAGCAAAAATTTTTTCATCTTCTTAAGTGTTTTAGCAACAAATTTCTAAAGAGTTTTTGGGTTAAAAAGGATCTATCTTATTTGTTTTCAAGGGTTGGAAAAATTAAAGAAAAATAGAGTAGTTGGGACATTAGTTTTGATCTTCATTTCTATCTTATTCTAAGTGTTTTCCCAAGTATTTTTCTTTGTGTTTTAATTTCCAAACACCTTGTATTCTCAGACTTAAGCTATCATATCTATCTTATTTATAAGATCTTATATTTGTGAGAAAATTGATTTGTGATCTTTGAGATCATCAAGAGTTGTAACCTTCTTCTCTTTGTTGTTATCCCTCTGTGTAGAGGTGGTTGTGAAGGAGTTTGGTTTGGTTGGTATCCCTCTTAGTGAAGAGGTGATTGTTGGAGTGTTGGCTTTGAGCCTTATCCCTCTAGTGAGAGGTGATTGTTATTTGGCTTAGTGCCCTATCCCTCTATTGAGAAGTTGATCTTGTGTGGCTTAGTGCCTTGCCTCTTGTGTAGAAGTTGTTGTTGTTTGAGAGAGGAGTTGTATACTCCAATGTTGTATTACCCAAATTCTCAGTGGAGGTTCCCTGTATGGGAAGTCCTGTGTGGAGATATAGTGAAAATCCTTCTGTGTGAAGGCGGAAACGTAGAGCAGTGGCTCGAACCTCGAAACATATCTCGGTGTTTGCGATTGATCCACTATCTCTAAAACTCTCTCTTATATTGTGCCTTGCATTATTTCATATTATTCATATCATACTTATATGCTTGGTATTGTTTGTGTGCCTCACTTGTGTTGAATCAAGAGAGTTTTACATAGCACCTCAACTCTTATTTAGAGGAATTTAGTGGAGATAGTCCAGAGCCCTTTACCGAAAATCAGCTACACTCTTTGGTTACACTAAGTGTGTTGCAATTTGTTTTTAATTCCGCATTATTTGTCATTAGATTAGCCATACACCTATTCACCCCCCTCTAGGTTACTTTCAATTGGTATCAGAACCTACGCTCCTGATATTAGGTTTAATCAAGTAGGAGTGAGATCTTGGTTAGCTAATTTAGTTTTGCATTTGCACACATATTTGTTTACACACACTCATGGATTACCTTGCCCCTCCCATGTTTGATGTTTTTAACATTGATATGTGGAAGCTTAGAATGAGTGCTTACTTAAAAACCCTAGGTTTGCATGTTTACCTTACTGCTACCAAGAAATCTTATCTTGGTAATAGCAAGCATATAGAGGCCAATGCACAAGCCCTAATGACACTTAGAAACACACTAAGTAAAGAATATCTTTTTATGATTTTTCATTGTGATTCCACTTTTGCAGTGTGTAACACTTTGACCTCTCCAAAGCTTCAAATGCCAAACTATGTGGAGGAGGAATCTAGTGAAGATGAGTCCAACCAACATTGTTACATGGTACAAGAGAATGACTCCCTTGAGGTAAACTAGGAAACCCATTTAGATGATTGTGCTAGTTCTTCAGGAGATAATTATATGGATGTCGATGCTTTAAATGCAGAACTATTTATTGTATGTGAAAACTTGCTTGAAAAATATCAAGTTTTGAAAAAGAAAAGTATTAAATTAAATAAAAAAAATAAAGATTTGTGTTCAAAACTTGACTTGGCTTTACAAGAGAGGGATGAGATTTCAAATGAAAGGGACTCATTGAAATCCCAACTCGAACTTGTTTTAAATGAAAACAAAATTTTGAAAAATAAAAATGATTGTGACATTGTTTTAAATAAAAATGAGGTTTTATCCTCAAAACTTGATTTTGTTATAAAAGAGAATGAATTTTTGAAAATAAAAATTTCTTTAATTCAAAGGATTTGGACTTAGTCTGAAATAAAAAATTTCTTTAAAAAATGATATTGATTCACATGTTTGACATGCTCCATCTTCTAGTGTACCTATTGCATGCTCCACTTTATCTTCAAATATTAAAAATGATATTTGTGTATTGAAGAAAAGTGTTGATTGTCTGGGCTCTACTTTGAGTCAATGTGTCATGAATCACACACGGTTGGAATCCATGTTTCACAAGAAACATACTCCCCATATGCATGCACACCATACACGGCATACACATGCTCATCATGCTCATACACATGATTTAATGCATGCTCATGTGTGCACTTGTACACATTGTGGACGTAAGGGCCACCTTGCAAAGTTTTGTTATGATAGAGTACATAATGTAAATTTTACAAACAAGTTTGTTTGAGTTAGGAAAGGTGCTAACCCCATGACCCAATAAGGTATGGGTATCAAAAGCCACCCCTATTTTATTTGATGTAGGTGTGGGCTCTCGATTGATGTGAGCGCATTGGTGCCTTGATGGTGGATGCTTTTGTGCTTGATGGACACTACTTTGGATGCATCACCTTCAAGGAAGTTTTGGTGGGAAGACCACCATAGTTTGGAGATCTAGAAATGCGTCCTAATGATTTTGGTAACTTCTCTATCTCCCATTTAGTTTACATGCTTTCGTATTGTTGATTTTTAGCATGTTGTAG
Source organism: Agave tequilana (assembly GCA_038442645.1). NCBI lineage: Eukaryota > Viridiplantae > Streptophyta > Magnoliopsida > Asparagales > Asparagaceae > Agave > Agave tequilana. Next base: position 5,625 of record JAVJIF010020448.1, on the reverse strand, counting down.
TTTTCATGATTGTTATTAAACACCATGTTATTTAGACTTAAGACATACATGTATAGTAATTGAGATACACCCATGTTCATATGGATCCATATTTGTGTTCTCACTTTAGTTTACCTATTGTGTATATCATTACTCTAAAACATGTACATTTACCTTAATAATCATGTTTGTTTATGGTTTTGCACTTCATATTTTGATTACATGTTTAAATGTAAATTTTCATTAAAACTTGTGTATATACTTTTACACCTAGTGAGCCACATTTGATTCTTGTATGTTTGTACTTAATTGCTCATTTGTACCCATTAGATGTACTAGTATAGCCTAGTTTTGATGATTCATGCTTTTTAAACTTGCATTTCCTATCTTGTATATATTTTCATTTTAATATGTTTAGTTTCATGTATATGTCAATTTTGTCGAAACTTTAAAATATACATGTATACCCTTGAGTCACTTGTTTTTTATGCAAAATTCTATTATGAACTCATTTATGTTTGGGATATGTATGTATACTTTTAGTTTAGACAAAACATACATATACCTTGTAGGTTTGCTGTTTTTCATATTTTTGATAAAGGAATTTTCATTGAGCTTAAATGCCCTATTTTCATGATTTTGTTGATTACATGACTTTTTACACTCTATGTTTGATGTTTACTCATGATTTGTTTCCATGAGTTTATATGAGCTTTATTGCAATTGAGTGTTGATGATTGTGTGATTTTCATATTTTCATGAACATTCTTATTTTATTCCTTACTTGAAAGATTTCGTACTAGTTTTCAAGATTATCATCAAATTAGTTGCATATTTCTTTATTTTGGAAGAGTTTTCAATCATGTTAAAATGCTTTCAAATCCTATTTTTGGAAACCCCTTCCTTCCAAGGGCGGACGGATGGGCGACCAGCCTTGTGCCTAATTGAAAATCCTTTTAACATGTGCATGAAAGGGAGGTATTATGAGTTATACAATTGATCCTTATTGTATTTTCAATTGGTATCACAATTGATACTTTTCTTGTATACTCATTTTTTTATATATGTATGCTTCAAACTTCAAATAGTATCAATTTCGATTGGTATTTACATTTTCATACATATATATGTGATTTGATTGTGCTTACAATATCTTTACATCTTAAAGCACAAATTATGTTTATGCTAAGCTTGATTTACTTCTTAATATCAATTATTTTTTAATTGGTATCTTATACAAGCTTATGCATCATTTTTATTGGTATTTCATAAAGGGGAGAAAATCCGTGTTTTGTCTTTCAATCGATTTTATTTTCAATTGGTATCTTACTCCAATTCTTTATGATGAAAATTACTTATTTTTATATATGCTAACATTTTCAAAATTGGTACGTGTTTTATTTTAAATTGGTATCTATATGATATGAGTTATAGTTACCTAAAACAATTTGATTTTTACTTTCAATTGATTTCAAGATTTTCAATATATATATTTCAATTGGTATCAAAACATACAATGTCTCATTTTCTATTGGTATCAAAATTTACAAGACATTTTAAATTAGTATCAAGATATTTTCAATTGGCATCTCTTAGTATCTTAAAATTTTGTTTACTTTCAATTGGTATCAGATATCTTTTGGTATCTTAAAAATATTTGTTTATTTTTAATTGGTACCATAAATTGGTATCAAAATGTTTTGATGTATACCTTTGTCACATATTAATATATTTTTCAATGGTATCATATTGTTTTGATTTGTATTGCTTATATGTAAGGAAAGCTTAACATCTTCTCCATATATAGGTTCATATTGAGTGTATCTCATATTAAGGAGCTTGACCTCTCTTCTCTATGTCTTACACGTGTGTAGATGGAGCTTTACATCTCCTCTTATACATTGTCTATTATGTGTTATGTGATTAGGGCTTAGTCATCTCTTTTTTATATAATGCATGTATGCAGGGGGAGTTAACTTTACTTCTCTCCTCTTCATGAATGTATATCGCATATACATCCTTCTTTTTTAATTTGACAAAAAGAATAAATTTTTTGAGAGTTTATTTATGCCCCTTTGTTGATGATTTGACAAAAAGGGGGAGAGAATTTTGGAGTTTTCTATGCATGTTTATGTCATTTATATGCATGTTTATTTTTCAATTGGTATCAGAGCATATATGTTTTGTTTATGCAAAAAGGGGAGAAGTATTCTTCATTTATGCATATGTGTTATTTGGTTTATGCATTCATTGAATATCTTTATTGTTTATTGTTATGCATGATTTAAGGGGGAGCTTCTATGAAGCTTAACTTTAGTCCATGCATATATAACTCCATGAGTTTTGTCATCATCAAAAAGGGGGAATTGGCCCAGAGGCCCATCACTCTAGTTTTGATGATGATTAACTCATGTAGTTATGTTTACTAATAATCTTGTGATGTTTAGTTTCAGATATTTGATCAAGATTTTTGTAGGTGTTTAACTTCAACAAAGGAGTTTTGGAGATTTCACATGTTGATTCAAGAGCTCGCACGTCAAGATTGCATCTAGCACTCGGTTGGAGTCAAGATCGTTGGATCGCATTTGCATCGAGTCGGCTTGGATACAAGAAGGCTTCGGTTTGTATTTAGTTTATGTTTAGATCTTGTGTAAAGGTAGATAGTGTTGATATGCTCAAGTTCACACACACACACACAAAAGTTTAAAGTTTATTGGTTTTGATTTTCAGTTTAACCGATTTTTGAATTTCATGTCAAAAACATATATATATATATATATATATATATATATATATATATATATATATATATATATATATATATATATATATATATATATATATATATCTTATATGTATATTGGATTCTATCCATATACAATATGTTCAAAGTTGTTTCAATATCATATTTTTGTATTTACATGAGTTTTAGAGAAAACGGTTTTCCATTTCAAAAATTCAAGTTTTGAAAAATACCGATTTTTGTATAAAACCTAATTTCAATATCACAAAAATGGTTCAAATTGTTTATAATATGTGTTAAATTTTTGTCACACATATTGTATTTCAAAGATCTTATAAGAACTTATTTTTATGAAATTTATGTGATTTTATGAGATTTAATTGAAATTAAAAAGACCAGTTTTCAATACCTAAAATCACAGCCAGACTGCACTGGCGGTCGACCGGGCGGTCAACCGGACCAGGAGTTGATCAGAGCGGAACCAGCACTTGAAAACGTGTGTTTATGAAATTAATGTAAAAGCAAGTGTGCTAATGTTCCCTCGATACTTCCGATATAGCATTGGCTCAACAGGTCGAATCCCACAGGGACGGGAGGCGATAGAAGCATTAACAGTTTATGTTCACGTGTTATGTTAACAGTTCTTTTTTGTTAAAGAATGAAAAAAGTAAAAGAAAATGATAAGAAATGCAGAAGTGATAGATGAAGAATGCGATGAAAAAGACGATGTGAAAATAAAGAAAAAGTGATGATAAAGATAGTGAAACAAATGCGAACTAAGGAAGCTGTGAAGACATCGATAGGAAAATGATAAAAAAAGGTTTTTAAAATAATTTTTAAAACAAAGTAAAAAAGAAATCTCATGATTTCTAACTACTAATTACTCCACTAACATGCTAACCTCTTAGTGATAGTTGCCTCACATGATCCTTGGCCATCACTAATCCTTGGCTTCAAGAGACGATACAAATCATGGCAAATAAGATGGCTCTTCACATTCAAACTTGCATCAAGAGAAAACTAATACAAACATTAGATCATCAAAATCATTAGAAGCACGCATGAAATAAGAGAGTTAGCTTAGTTAGCAAGTTAGCAAGTTAGATGTTAGAACCTATCATCATGAGCCATCAATGGTTCTTGTAAGAGTAAGGCCTTGTAGACGCTACTAGATTCATGTGGATTATCAAGTAAGTGGTTAGTTAGGTTAGTGGTAGTAGTTAGTCACCATGAGAAGAAAATATAGCTAAGCATCATGTAGAAGATGGAGAAGATTACAATGGAGAAGAAAGAAGACACCCTTACATAGATTGTCACCATCTATTACATCAATATCTCTCTCTGAATCTCTCTGCCCTAATACAAAATCTAAAAAGAAATGAAAATACAAAAGAAAAGAAGAAGAACACCTACACTACACTACACTAAAAATAGAAAACCTAGCCTAATTTCAAATCTGCTTGCGTTTCGGCCAAACCCTGCAGTATTTATAGGCAAAGGGAGATTCTAGAAGACGAGACGAGGCCGCGCGTCGAAGATCGACGCGTGGCCCCCACACTTGCCGCGGAAACGCGGCTAGTGCCACGTTTCCGCGGCAACACCAGGGACCTAGGTCCCTGGTTTGGTGCGGGGATTTGTGGCGCTTTGAGGACCTTCTAGATATGCTCAGATTCGGGTATTTAAATTTGTATATTCGTCTGATGCGCTCAAGGGTCTAGGTTCAAATGTATCTTCTAGAAGATCCCTTACTTGGCCTCCAAGAAATGCGAATTTAATTACCCGAAAATAGGTTTAATTAAGCTCTTATTATCCTTTCGCCCTCCTTGTCTTGATTATCTACAAGAGAGACTAAAACACGGTTTAGACCGACATTTTATTCATCCAAAACATGATTTAAACCGACATTTTATTCATAAATTGGTGAAAAAATGTGATATAATAATGCAGAACTGTAGACTAATCACACCCCCACACTTATCTTTTGCTCGTCCCGAGCACAATAAGAAAAGAAAAACTATACTACAAATGTTATTACACCACTTTCGCAGGTGACGCGATTGCACTGAGCGTGTGCAACAAGCCGTTAAACCTCTAGGTTACTCCTAGAGGAGGAGTTTTGTCTCCTGAGGGTTTTCAGCAGATTGCACCCACAAAATCCATAAAGAAAGAAGACAAATGTTAGTATTTTGAAACGCATTTTGAAAGAGAGACAAGTTTTGAAATATTTTTGCAAAAAATATAAGCGATCTAAGATCATAAGTCCACCAAAAATTATTCTCCCTTAAACTTAGTCTATATGCAAGATCTTGTCTTCAATTAAGGTAAGAATTCAAAATTAGATTGAATATTTATCCTTCATAAAATCTAGATAATATGTACTTTGTGATAGTGAAGATTTCTGGGATTTCAACTCTAACCATCAAGCCATTTTATATTATATATATTATAATATATTATATATATAATATATATATATAATATATATATATATATATATAATTATATATATATATATTCTTCCCTTAGCTTCATTAGGCTTTCTAGTTCACCCATGTAGTGAGCCTTTAACCGATGACCCTCAAACCAGATGGTCCTAGGGCACCAGATGAGAAAACTTCCCTCGAGTTTAAGGACTCGAGTAAACAAGGCCACAAAACTAAGGGGATTATTTGTTTCTTTTAACCACCGTTAGGCGTGAATAATCATGCTTCTTGAGGCATGATGATCCAGCTTAATAAGTGATTTTTTTTCTTCGTATATAATATTTTTTTTTTTTATTTTTTTTGCTTTATGGCATTTTAGGTCTTTGTTTCCATCCCAAAAATTGTGTTTGTGTGAAGTGCATACTATCTAAGACAAAAAATTCAAGATAAAATTATCTCTCCAATTTATCATACTTAGCC